>APFE030556127.1:9523-49265 GCA_000404065.3 Pinus taeda | reverse complement strand
CCCATTGCTTTTGAAAGTCATGCAATCAAGGGAAAGTTTTTACACAAAGCTATTTATGAGAAGGAAATGTTGCCAATACTCCATGCACTTAAGAAATGGCGACCCTACCTAATGGGAAGACACTTCAAGGTAAAAACGGATCATGATAGCCTTAAATACTTTTTAGAACAAAGATTATCCTCTGAAGAGCACAAAAGTGGGTCACAAAGATGTTGGGTTATGACTTTGAAATCATCTACAAAAAAGGGAAGCAAAATGTGGTGGCAGATGCACTCTCAAGAAAGGATGAGGATGTGGAAGCATTGTTGTGTGCCATTTCTATTATCCAACCAGATTGGTAAATGAAGCAAGGGAGGAATGGAAGAATGACGAAGAAGTGTGGGCACTTATTCGAAAGTTACAACAAGATTCCAGTACGTCTGATACATTTAGCTCGAAAAATGATTCGTTATGGTACAAAGATCGCTTACACCTCTGTAGGAATTCCCAGCTAAAACAAAAGATTCTTATGGAATTGCACACTTCTCCCTTAGGAGGGCACTCAGGATTTTTAAAAACTTACCACAGGGTTAAGAAGGAATTTTTTTGGGATGGCCTTAAATCAGATATTCAAAAGTTTGTGGCGGAATGTTTGGTTTGCCAACAAAATAAAGTTGAAACAATTAAGACCCCGGGTCTATTACAACCTTTATCCATTCCAAGCCAACGTTGGGAGGAGGTTTCAATGGATTTTATGATAGGTTTACCCAAGTCTGAGAGAAAGAGTGTCATCATGGTGGTATTTGATAGACTTACCAATTATGCACACTTTTGTGCATTATCACATCCATTTAAAGCTAGTACAGTTTCTAATACATTTATGGAAACAGTTCAAAAGCTACTTAGAAATATAAATATTATTGTAAGTGACAAAGATCCCATCTTCACTGGAAATTTTTGGACATAATTATTTTCTTGTCTCAGTACTCAGTTAGCTCATAGCTTATCTTATCATCCTCAATCTAATGGGCAAATTGAGATGGTAAACAAATGTTTGAAAGGATATATTCGTTGCTTTATCTCTGATAAACAGACACAATGGGTCAAATGGTTGCCTCTGGCTGAATGGTGGTATAACACATCCTTCCATACAGCAACAAAAATGACCCCATTTATGGCACTTTATGGATATCAGCCACCATCCATCACATCATATTTAATAGAAAATTCTAAGGTCCATGCAGTGGAAAATCACTTCGAACATCAACAACAAGTCCAACTCTTAAAGGATAACATCGTGTTGGCACAGAATAGAATGAAACAATAGGCAAATCAACATCACAGAAAAAGAAGTTTTGATGTAGGTGATTGGGTATTCCTACGGCTACAACCATATAAACAAATGTCCTTGAAGCAAGCTAAGAAGGATAATAAATTATCACCAAAGTATTATGGTTCGTACAAGGTGTTGCAAAAGATTGGTACTATGGCATACAAATTGGAGCTTCTTGCAGGTTCTCGAGTGCACCCATTTTTCCATGTTTCATTTTTAAAGAAGGTTATAGGAGACAAGCTCCTAGTTCAAACAATATTTCCAGAACTTGACAAGGAAGGAAAAGTTATATTGGAACCGGAAGCAGTGACAGAGACAAGAACTCACAGCTATGAAATCGATCAATTTTGGAGTATCTCATCGAGTGGAAGAACTTATCCACTAAAGATTTCACATGGGAGGATGAGAATTTTATAAAGAAGCATTCATAACTACTCAAGCGTTGACGACAACACTTTTTTGAAGGAGAGGGGCATGTTAGGTCCCTATAATACTAGTGATAACCCCATTACTATTGTAGTTGTATCCCTTATTAATATTGTTGTACGCTTATTGTCCCCATGTTGTTATTACTATGCCCCATAGAATCCCTCTATTATTATTTTTCTGGCTTTATATTATTATTGTTAGGTCGGCTGGGTTATATTGTGACTCCTTAAACTCCTATATATAGAAAGGAGGTTTTGTTATTTGTATCATCTAGGAATTGTTCATTTATGTAATTTAAAGGAGGTTGCCCCCTTGAAGAGGCTGAATTCTAAGTCATTGATCTATCTTTTCTATCTTTTTATGACCTGGTTTCATAACAAAATTCCTCCATGAGTGCACTGATCATTTCATTCAGAAAATGTGTTCCCCTATCACTCATGAGAATTTCGGGGCAGCGAAACGTGGTCAAGATGTTCTCAAACAATAATGTTATCGCAGTCGTGCAGTACTTAACTGGCTACACCTCTACCCATTGGGTCAAATATTCGGTCACAGTGGTGATGTAATGCATGCCCGTCCTTCCTCATGGTTCAGTAGGCCCAACGAAGCTGATTGCCCATTTCTCAAATGGTTGTAGCGTTATCTGTGGCTGAAGTGGCATCTCATCCCATCGCGACGGTTTACCCATCCATTGACATACATTGCAGGGCTGATAGTATGCTTTCGAATCTTGATGTAGAGTAGGCCACCATAATTCGACATGAAGAATCTTCTGGGTTGTGGCATGGCCCGCATAATATCTGTCAATGACCCCTCCATGTGCTTCGGCCAGGATTTGTCCACGCTCGAATTTCGGTACATGTCAATGTAATATTTTGTCGTTGCCTATCTTGTAGAGGTGGCCTGCAATTACGGTAAAATCTGATGTATGTATCACTAATTCCTTCTTTTGCTAGACAGAATACCCCTACGGCACCGTGCCCATAGTTAAAAAGTGGATAATATCTTCGAAGTGGCCATCTGCAACGCGCACAGCATATGACTGAGTGTCCTGGAGTCCCTCCTCTAGATTTGTTGGTTCCTCACCAGTCTCAATTCGGGACAGGGGATCCGGACCTACATTTGGACATCTCAGCTTTACAACAACCTCAAAATCATATTCTTGAAATAGTAGCAACCATCGACAGATGCACCCCCCTAACATAGGCTTATTCACTAGGTATTTGATGGCAGAGTGATTAGTATACATCTTAAAATGTCCACCAAGCAGATAGTGATAGAACTTTTGGAGTGCGTATACCATCACCAATCCCTCTCACTCAGTAGTAGAGTAATTCTTTTATGCTTTGGACAACCTATGAATTGCAAATGCAATCGGGTGATCAACTCCTTCCATGCCTTCTTGAGTGAGTACTGCACCCAAGCGATACACGATGCATTGACATGTACATGAAATTCAATGTCCCACTTTGGAAAGACAAAGATAGGGGCAGATGCCATCTTTTCCTTAAGTGTTTCTAGGTTTTTGTTACAGTCCCTGTTCCATTGGAACCATGATCTAGGCGTAATTTCTTATAAACTTCTAGTAGTAGCCCGTGTGTCCTAGTGTAGTGTGTAGCTACTTGACACTTCGTGGTGCTTACGGATTTAGTATGGCAATGATATTTTCCAAATACACCATCAGCCCTTGCTTACAAACCACATGGCCTAGCAAGTTCTCGAAAGGGATGAGGATAGTACACTTCTTTAGGTTGAGCGCAATCTGGTGTCGGTAGTAGGTATCCAGCATCAATCATAAGCTCATGACATGTTTCTTAACCAAGCCAAATACGTTTAGTCATCTAGGTAGACTTCTAAGAACTTATGGATAAATTCTTTCAATGCAGCTACCACAATATGGGAAAATATTGCTGCCACATTTTTCAGCCCAAAGGGCATCACCATATATTGAAAAAAACCCCATTTGGTAGCAAACATTGTCTTGCTTCGATGCTCTAGTGCGATCTTGATCTGATGGTAACAGAGAATCCGTCCGTGAAGGAGTAGGCTTCCTGCCCACCCAAATTTTCTAGTACCTCGTCATTAAAGGGTGTTGGAAATGGATGGTTAACACAAGCATCATTGAGCTTCCACAAATCTACGCAGATGTGGATCTCACCCTTCTATTCCTTCTCCTATAAGACCATAGGACTTAGCCAATTGGACTCCTCGACTAGTTCAATAATTCCTATTGCCAGCATTTTGTCCAATTCTTTGTGGACGTTTGCTTTGTATTTTGGATTCAGTCGGCAAGGTCGCTGTTTCACTGGCTTTGCATCAGGCTTCAAAGTTATTTTCATCATCCCTAAGTCTCCTAGAATCCCTTTTAGCTTTGTAATATTTGTAGGGAATAAATATCAGTATTCGCAGAGCAACTCGACGACCTTTTCCACCGTGGCATTGTCCCAATAGTCCCCAAGCATAGCATACTTCGGCTCTTCCTCTATTCCGATATTTACCTGCTTTGTTTTCAATGGCACCATGATGTTTGGATATTCTATCTCGGGGCCGCGCACCTCACGGCTCCCTTCAGATTCTTGTATATTGATATTAGACGGGTCATCCTCATCATCTTCTACTTGTACATTGTAGCATGCTAATGCTTGGCTCAATTGTCATGACCAGTCTGATGGCATGGCTTCTTCTAGTTTTGGTGGTGTTCTGAAGATGGCAGTTTTTACTAACTATAATGTGTCATCCACGGTATCCATCCATTGATCTTCAAAGATGAATGTCGATAGAAACCCTTCGCGCAGGATATCCCACTCATTGGTTCCATGTCAGAGCTCTGTTTTCGTATACTAGTTCCTTGGAATGACATCCATAGCATGATAAAATAAGTGCACCCATTCTGGTTGAGGCTTCGCACCATAAGCTTTGGTCCATTTGCTCAGGTGTATGTGCAGATTCTCACGTCCATCATATTTCTCTATTATTCGTAGTGCTAGATTCCCAAATCTTATCTACATCATGTGCCTCCAGCTTCACCAATCTTCGAAGGTTCCTTCATGGGTACCCCACGAACATGCCAGTGTCACGCGCAATGCCCATTTTAGCGCATCAAACCGTTGGTACTCTAGTACCGTGCTTTCGAATTTAGCAAGATATTCATCCACTTCTGTCAGCCCATCATACATTGGTAGTTTGAGGGTCTGAGCTTTAACGCAATACAAGGATTTCGTCATCATATTATAGTGTAACGTGGTTACCCCATTTACCCTATTTCACCATCACTTGTCTTCTTTATCTAAAACACTATAGCCCCACGAGGGTCCACTCTACTCCTTTAGCCTATATGCAGCAATCTTGTAGATACAATCCAATGCATCATCTCTTTCGTCGTTGCACATAGATTCTGCATAGTGTGGTCCTTCTGTTGGATCTGGCGAAATGACTACATGGAGCGACTTCTCTCAAACATCATCTTCCTCTGTTTGAGATCGATGACCCTGTTCATGTTAGTGGCCCAGTCTATCCATAGCAATGCAAGGTATGGGCTATTTTCATTCATGATTTCAATAACTTCGAAGTCTGTCCAGGTACTTGCGCCATTAATATCTTCTGTAATTCCTTGTAGCCTTCCCATGGGAAAGATCTTCTGCTGATTGGAGATCTGCAATTGGATAGGAGACCATTGTAGTGTAGGCTTACCCATGTGCTCCCAATTCTGTTTAGGTAATACGTTTGCATCCGAACCTAGGACCAGAATGACCTGTTCCATCTCATAGTTGCCAATCTACATCGTTAACCACATCCCTTGACCAGTTCGCTACACGTGTCTTCCTAATTTCTAGATTGTGTGAGGTTCACCCCACCCTCCACACCTATTAATCACTTCTTGTAACCCTCTAACTGCCCTGTTGTCACGAAGCAGTTTTATGCATGTCTCTAAGAAGGTAGTCAACATCGAGGGGTCCCTATCCGTCTCAGGTCGATCCCTACTACCTTGGGTAGAGACGCTCATGAAGCTTTCCCTAGCTTCCATATTGGTCTCCCCATTGATCTTTCCTTTGGCTGCACTGCTCTGTAATACCATTTTTACCTTGGGTTCATCGTCGTGTGGTTCAGGTCTCATCATCTGCATGCTTTGCATTGTTGTAGGAGGTGCTTCCTTTTTCTCACGAATTTGTGCTATCAACATGGGGCAATCTAGCAGCTCATGACTGAATTGCTCATAATAAGGATGTGATACTCGGGTTGGATTGGTACAATCCCACACGTAATGTCCTAGTCCTCCAGAGTTGTAACATATTAGCTGCCTGCAACCCCTTCCTAGTCCCATTTTGTCTTGTCCTTGACCACATCCCAAGAACCCACTGTGTGCAAACACCATAGCGGGATCTTGACCCCACACATCAGTTTGCATTCTATAGGCTAATGTCTGGTCCATCAACATTCGATTGCTACAAAAATATCTTTCCTTGTGACCCACCGATCTACAAAAGTTGCAAAAGAGCTGCTGGGGGGTCTGTTTGTATTTTGGCAATAGATGGTAGTTATCAGTGTTGTGCTTCCCTCATACCTGACAGATTATGCACCAGAGTGGGGAAATCGCACTAAGTCCTGCCTGTACCTCTGGTCGCAATAGTGTTGGCCCCCCTGTTACCACAAAATTCACCAAGAGCAGACAGTGATCTTTATCGTGTCCTTGGCTCCTGCACTTTATACACCATACTTCTTCCTAAACATCTGGGCGTAGTGTCTATTCTTGTTTGGACTTCTGTATTTCTAAACATAAATTTTGGACTTGTGCTTGGATTTACTGAACTCCCAACCTCGGGTCATATACCGGGGTTTCGTGCAGCTGCATTACTGCCTCCAGCGCTTTCTCTTGGGTTGAGATCTTCTGTTGTGACAATGCCGACTTCAGATATGGTGTTAGTGATGTGATGAACCAAGCACGATTTTGTGCATCTGTTAGGGTCATGTCGGCCTCACGAATAGTGTTTTTCAACCTCTGATCGAAATCCCGTGGGGTCTCACTAGGCATTATCATGATATCCTTGAATCCCACAACCAACTGTGCTTTTGACTTAGGCCAGCTAAACTCCTTTGTTAATTTAGTATGGATGTCCGCTATTCCCACTGTTGGATTGATGATTTAATACTTCATGTACCATGTTAGCGCGCAATCTTGTAGTGCGCTGACTAAGATGGCCTTCTTGATATTATCATCCGCGACCTGCTATGCGTTCCATACTAATGTTAGTACAAACGAAAATTGTTCCGGGTCTTCACCTCCTACTCCTTTGAACATTAGTAATTGAATCATGTTTGCCATAGTTACCCTTGTTCTACTACCATCCTTGATCCTTTTGATTTTTCAACGCTCCCTTCTATAAAGTCCCCATAGTTCACACCACACACCCCTTATGTAGATCCCAGTCCCAACAACAGGACCATTTGTTGGCTTATATGGGCCTAACCTAGGCTTGGAAGAGTTATTTAGCCAAAAAAATCCCGCAGCTACCAACCATTTCGGCAATAGCCCACGATGCGTAGACTGAGGTTTCACCTGAGGTAGTAGGGGATGGTCCTGGAACTAGGTTTCTGCACCCTAGGGATGTCTTGGTGTGGTCTGGAGGTTTTGCGCACTGTTTTATAGCTCCACGCTGCTCGGTATTCACACGGATCCAGCTTGAGTATCACTTTCTTATTACTGTGCTATTCTCTTAGATGATGTGGTTATTAATTACCAAGGTATTTAAACAAACATTTAACCAACACAATTGACTCGTGTATTAAAATAAACCTAGATTTATACTTATTCCAACCATAAGCAGATAAGATTAAATAGATATTATGATAGTTTACAAGAAACACAGAATTCCATAAGAAAATTATCTTTATTTCCACTTTGTCCTTAATACATCCATATCCACCTTGCACACTCAGCTACAGGGGTCCACACACACAACTGTAGACATTCTAGGCCTTTATGCACACAACTGTAGAGCCTCTATCTACTACCCCAATCCCTCGACTCGGACTTATAGACGTTTTCCAATTATCTTCTTCAAGAACCCATTTGATTTCATCCTTCTAATAACTACCTTTCCCCCATAGAGTTTCGCTCTATTTATACCCTTCCTTGCCCCACGATCCTGCGCGAGCCAACTCTATCTATATTTCTTTACATTATTTTCGGGCAAACTACCCTTTACTCAACCTATTGTAATTCGCGCTCCGCACTATCAGTGGAGTTTTTACAATGTGTTAATCCTATTTTTCGGGCTTTCTGCCCCAAAACCCTTATGCGGGACCTTTGCTACCTAGCAATATATCATGTGAAGGAAGATACAATGTGATATATGGATACCATTTTAGGCTTCTCCAAGAACTGAGATTTGGAGCAGACAAACCTCCTCAAAATAGAGTAAGCATAGCCTACTTTCTTCTTCAATTATTGATAGATATGAGGATCAACGTTCAGGAAAGAAAACATGAATATCTGGCCCATCATGGGTTAATAAAAATTATCTTACAAGATTCCCTCCAAGACCTAAGACTCCCTGTTACATGGACAACTTTCAGAGACATGTAGTTGGATGGAGAAGGGAAATATCTTGAATATGACAAAATCCCCACTGTTAGTGAGAGGGATGAAGAGGAAACAGAGGAGGAATAAGGGGAGGAAAAGGAGGAAAGTGAAGAAGAGATAGAAGAATATGCAAAGAGGAATATAATGAATAGTGAGGAACTAGAGGAATAAGAGGAAGAGAAAGACAAGGATGAGAAGGAGAATGGAAAAGAGGAAAAAAAAAGTCAAGGAAGAACAAAGGTCTAAGGTTCAAGGAAAATAAGGGGAAGAATCACCAAGGGTATCTCCAAAACCCACTAAGAAAGAGGCAGCAACTACTCTTACTGCCGTAATTACACCTATCAAGCAAAAAGTAAAGACATAGAGACATACCCCATTGTACTTGAGGATAGGAAAAATCACAAGGATCAAGCAAGGAAAACCTCAAACACCCACCAAAATTCCTATTTTCATTCAAGACTCACGAAAGCAGCAAGAAAAGGTAGCTCCCCTTGCGAAAAATCAAGGAGAAGGATCATCAGGACAAGCCTCTCCTGAATCTCCCATCAATTATGTTAGGAGTCCTGTCACAAGGTATACCTCACCAAAGATAATAGGTCTCCTATAGGTGACATAGAAGGACCTACAGGAAGTAGAGGCCATCCTATAAGAAACTTTGCTAAACCTACTGGAAACTCAGAAAATGGACCAAGAAGGTATCACTCAGCAAGAAATAAAGAAGGAAGATACAAAACTGAAGGAACCTAGTCCTCAACCCAACCTTGACTCTTACTGTAGGGTCATTCCACATAAATTTTCCATTCCCTTATTCTTTAAGCTTGAAAAATAAAGGGAAAGGACAGATAGGTGGATGCAGATTTCCAAATCTAAAGGAGTGGAGGATATAAGCCACATGGAGGAGAAATTAAAGGAGATGGGAAGAGAACTAAGTAGCATAAGGGACAAAGAGGCAATAATGAAAGATCATTTGGAATAAGAGAATGCATGGCTAAAGGGACAATTACAAGAGAGAGAAAGTCAATTGGTAGTTATGGCTAGTTTATCCTTAGAGGCAATCTAGTGCAGGATGCCATCAAAGTCTTATGCATTGTATCTTAAGGAAGAATGATTACAACTCCAAATTATGACCTTAGCATAGAGTGGCACTATGCCCTTCCAAGACTATAGACAACTCATTGATCTCTATGATCAAAGCACCTTGGAGGATAGATCTAAAATGTCTGAGTTTTACCTAGACAACTTGGCCTTGACAAATTTGAATGTGTGGGACCCAGATTCAAAACTAGGAGACTTGCAATTGAGGGCCTTAGCATCATGGATGAACCATGAGGACGCAAGAGTTGTAGAGATGAAGAAAGTAATGGTAAGAGAAGGGACATTACCCCTCATGATAAGAGTTGAGCAATCAAATCCAATGGCTATCATTAGCACCCACAACATGATTGCAAATGACCCTAAGCTTGCACTTAGGTACCTTGCTACTCAAGAGAAAGAAATCACACACTTTGAAGACATGTTCAGGTTGTTAGGGGATGACAACATGCAATATTTCCAAAGGAGATGGGACACTTTGCCCTACAACTTGAAAATTAGAGAGTACCATTCTCCCGAGAGAATGAGAGAGGAACTAATCAAAAAAACCATGTACAAGAAAGCCCTAAAAAGTCTCAAAGTCAATTGGATTGGCTGGAGACTCAGCCCACCACTTCTCTTGGGAATGTTGGAAGGAAGGAAGGAAGAGGAAGAAAGAAAGTAGTGGGAAGAGATAGAGAGGAAGGCATGTTTCTATTCACAGGAAGAGGAAACTACCACAGAAGCATGGGATGTTCGGGAAGCCACTAGAGCAATGAAGGAGATGGATATAGATTGAGTGGCTCAGAGGATAAGCAACATTTTTAGTAGGGGGTGATGATGAGCCTCATCATTGGGTAACTTTATGAACCTTGATACACATCCAAGGTTATTTAAATAAACTCTTCTCATAATTCGTTACATATTTTGATTACATTTTTCTTAATGAGATGATTAAAAGTAGGATGTTATGTCTAGCGAACTAATGTGCATTGATTGCAGGTTTTTGAGAGAAAATCATGGAAATTTGTGCTAATTAAGAGAAAAAAACATGAATGAGACAAGGACGAGAGATTGTAGGATATAGATCCTCCTCATTTAATACTCACTCATTTGAATATTCCTCCATCTAATCACACTAGCTCAGAGTTGCAAGCAACTGAGTCATTAAGATCGAAAGGCAGCCAAGCCAGTGATAGTTAAAGAGCTAATTCATATTGAGTTTCGGAGCTGAGCCTTCCTAGATTTAAGGAAGTCATTGGAGACTTAATTTGTATAAATAAAGTGGGCTAGAGCCTCATTAGGATTCAAATATTTTTTGAAAAAGCACTAAGAATTTTTGAGTTCAAGACTTGTGGAAGACATTGTTATGTAATTTTTGTGATATGATAATGCGAATGAGATTTTTTTTGATCCAGCACTGAGTTGACTCAGAGGGCTGAAGCTCTTAGGTTAGGGCCAACCCTAGCAACAAAGGCTCCTCTTCTTGTATTTCTATGCTTAGTTGATTTCATAGATTAATGATTGAATTGTTTTTAACATTATTTCATTGCAAGTAGTTGTGGATTTGATTAGTTTGCTTCCATTCATGCATTTCTTTAGCAGCAACTTAGGAAGATAAAGGAATATCAAAAATATGATAGTGGGTATCTTTGGCCTCACTCCTCCCTTCAGGGACCATGGTTTGATGAAAGAAATCCTATGCAGCCCCAAAAAGATAGAATTATTAGTTCTCATGGAATTTAGGGTTTTCTCCTACTTAGGCCATTGTTTTACTAGTTTTCAAGAATATGATTCAATTTTCATTTATGATATCTTCAGCCTTGTATTAGATTTCATAAGCATTTGACATCATTCTTAAAGTAATTCCATGCATCAACTGGGCAACTAGATGATGAAATTATGTTTTCTTTAGTTGATTGAAAATCTTTCTTGTTTGACATGATTCATGGATAAATGGCATTTATTGATGCAGTGCAAGAGTTTCAACAGTGCAGAGAGATCTCATGAACAACAACCCAAACCTAACCCCATTCATCAAAAATCCTCAAAAGCCACTAAGTCCCTCACCAAATACATCATTCCATAAGAACATTTCACCAAGTTTGTTGAGGAAATCCAACCATCTCACAGACTCTGTTTTGAGTTCTAAAGGATTCCTAGCCTCTCCCTTACCTTATTTCTCCCACCATTAACCTTCCATAAGCCCTACACGACCTTCCAACTCACTCATATTTCTCTCATCTGAATCCTATAGGAATAGATGGGATCTTGTAGGAGCATTAGGACATCCTATAGGAGACATTAGGACATCCTATAGGATGACCTGTAGTCTCCTGTTTTGAGGCCGAATTATGGAAAAAACACCTAGGAAGATAGGAAGAGACCCTCACATGACTCCCAAGCCATCTGAACTTTCACCACTATTCCTAATCCACCTGCCACATCACTAAGAGGATTTAGCATTCACATTTTCACAAAAAAGGAAAAAAAGGAAAAAGGAGTTACTGTGTTCATTTACATGCACAACAATAGAATGTTTGGTTATTTTAGATTGTATACCTAGGATAGTAGGATTACAAACATATTAAATTAGCATTCTTTTGAAGCAAATCCTCTTAGCAGTAGTTAGATGGATGGTGAGTTCAAGAATTTGGTTTTAGTTTTTGCTTACTAAAGTAGACAAGGTTCCAGTTAGTTTAAATTTCCCTTTTCCTCATTGTAATCAAGATTTTTCTGAATCAATAGAAGGATGGTTTGATAAACCATAGTGTTCTATCCCTAGTGTATCAGTGACAAATATCGGACCCATCGCATCTACTTATGTATACAACACTATCACCTCCAAGTTTGTACAAACCCCGGGTTGATAAAGTAAAGTTAGTAGCCCCAAGAGTTGCAAAGTTCTTGTTACAATACTGGTGCTCATCAATGTTCTAGATAGTATATGTTGTATCACTAAGTATTCAATTGTTTGATCATAGTCAATTTTTATCAATGTTCATATCTGCTCAACTGATCCCAAAATTCACCAAATTCCAGAGTTTCTAGCTTTCCTGAATTGCACACTTCGCATCTACAAACCTCAAGATTTTCCCTTGCCTACTGGAACTACACAATGCACCAAAATCTCAGCCTCCCTTGGAATCCAACACTACACAATGGATTCTTCTAGTTTCATTCCCTCTACCAGAACCCACTATCTACAGAAACTGAATAGTTTTGTCCCTGAGGAATCTCAGCTGTTGAGTTCACCTTGCCTCCTGAAACTATATAGATGTGCCCTCCCTAGGCCTTATCCAACACCAACCACTACCCACTTAAGCTACGCAATTTTTATCTCTCCATGGCCACTAAGATGGATGACATGCTAGATGACTCTCAAGGAGTTGACGAAGAAAGTAAGGAGAATAAGGAATCAAGGGTATGATAAAAGATTGAGACCACATGAAGATTCCATCTCATGGATAACCCTTTGGAGGGTAAGTATTAAAGAAAAGGCACATATTTTAAAATACACCTCTTAGTGTAGCTTTAAGGACCAATTATCATTGTCATACAATTATGTCCTCAATGAAATGCATGGTTGCAAGCATTGAAATTCCTTCCATGTGTTTCCTCTAAGTGTCTTGCACCCTTTCGCTTATTGGATCAATTTTTGTCTTTTGCCATGTTTGTTGCCATGACAAATTTTCACACCATTCAGGTGACATCAAGGGTTGGTATTTATGTATACAAGTTTTCATATTCATGTAAACACCCGTTGTACTCATACACTAAGTTTTAAACATTGTCGCACCAGTGTCGTCACAATTGTGCTTAGGCTTATCTCAAGTGTCACACTCACCGATTTTTATTCTTGACAGTGGCATAGAGGGTAATGATTTGTCTTGCTATTTCGGTGGTCTATGCTATTAGGTCATCGAAATATGCTAAGTGTGTGATCACAATCTCAAGTTCCTCACAAGTTCACCTGCCTCCCACACAGCCATTTTTCCGAAAATCCTCCCAAATGGTAAACTCTCTCTCACTAAACCATTACTAAATTGTGCACTATGTAGTCTCAACCATTAGTGATGCAACCTTAGTGCCTAGAACTACACAATTTGTAGTCATTGTCCCCCATGACGTTTGCACTGTGCAACTCCAGAGCTGACTTGACTACCTTCATCGCCATAATTGCGTAATAACATCTCCTATCTAGACCTGAACTACGCATTTTACAAGATTAGTGAATAAGTTTTGCTCCCTACCTACTAGAACCCTACAATGCATAGAGAACCAAGCCTTCCTTGCCTTCCAGAACTACACAAAAGTGTCACCCTTGTGTCCTCCCTTTGTTGGGACTCATTGATCTCCAGGACTACACAGACATGCCCTCCCAGGCCCCTCTGCTACCCAATGCTTCCTCTGAAAAATGCGTAGACCTGTGTCCTAGGGTCCCATCTTGTGGTAACCATTGACGATCTCAACTATGCAATTGTGTCTCCCTGTGGCCTCTACACAATTTTTCCTAATAGTAAAGATTGTGCTCAAGAGTTCCTTAGCTAAGCTTGAGATGGATCTAGTGCAATCTCAATGACTAGTCTCCCTCCCTATCACCTGGAACTTTGTAATGCATAGTTACTGGGCCCTCTCTCCCAATTTGTCACCTATCCCAAGCTCAAGCCATGGATAATAGTGCATCATCTTAGACTAGGGAATTTTTGGATTTGATGTGATCCTGTTATGAGTGAATTGCAAGAACAAGTACACTACTAGATCATGATGTGATCATGAAGAAGGAGTAGGAGGAGTGAACATGATAAACCAATCATTTACAACTCGACAGGAAGAGAAGCTTGTGAAGGACAAGCAAAGGGGAACACATGCATGAAAGAACCTCTTAAGGCCAAAGATAATTGAAGACCCTGTATCATCAAGCTATGCAGAGGAGAGAAAGCACTTTGAATAACACATCCATCACTTAGCAACAACAACGACTTGACATTGCCACCTCATTAAGCTAGTTCATGTTAGTAGTGTCATGAGTTTTCAAAGGCCACATCATTATTATGGTCCATGTCTATTATAAATTGAATGTAATGTAAAGTGGAAGTCCAATGGACACACATGAATATGAAGATTCATGTGAGCTGAAAAGTCATAAGAAGGTTAATAGTGATGAGGGTAGTCTGAGAGTCAAAAGGGTCAAGCATGACCCCTTGGTTATATATAGCTCCTCCTTGTATGAGCAAAGGAATTTTCACATTGGCTCCTCCCACAAAGCATAGAGAGGTTTAGTTAGTTCTTTGAGGAGCGAGAAGTGGATGGAATGTCCGACTATTGGAGCTAGTGATGTATGATTTAAATATGTTTCTTGGATCTTTCTCTTAATACAAAGCATGTTCATGCCAACACATTTGCATGCATGACCTATGAATCTTTGTATGAATATTCTTTGAGCATTTCTAATTCATGTTTGTTTCACATGTACTAAAATACTTGAAATATTTCAGTTGTTTTAGTGGTTACACTGTTGGGAATGTATTGTATTGATTATGACCACTATCTCATCCTTGTGGACTACTCCACAGGATACTAGACTCACCTTTCTCTCTCATTGGTTATAATCACCGTGACATTGATTGTGGACTATCTCACTGGATGGTGGATGAATCTTTCTCTGTGATTTGGTTTTAAGGACTGTCACATCCACTATGGACTCCTTGTTGGATCCTGGACAAACCTTCCTGTTTCGCACATGTCTCTTCTTGGGTGGTACAATTACTTCTCACTTAGAGGATCACTTTTCTTCGCCCTTTTGTAGTAAGAGAACATTGAATTAGTTATGTTTCACACTCACCACACACACTTACCTTATTTTTTAAAGATCCCATTGCATCACTCTCTTGTGCTGACAGTTAGAGGTAAGCTAGATCTTTGAGGATTCAACAAATGGGCCTTTATACAAGATCATAATTTTACACCAAACAGTGTGAGGTCTAGTTGGGACTTCATATCGAGGAGATACCTTGGTTGATGGATTTCCAGCCCCGTCAACACAATGTTAGGGAAACCTTCCAATGGGCGATGGACATTTCCTTCTAGGGCTTAATAAATGAGTTTGTTGTAATCGAGCTAGATGATGTCACCATTTACTCGAAAAGAATATCCTACCACCTGACACTACATGTTCAGATTAGAGAATCTAAAAATAAATATTATCATACAAGAATCAAGTTATAATACATTATGTAGAGTAAATAGTATAAGCCACACAATAACATAACCGAATATCAAAATAAAGAGATTCACTATTGATAAAATTTACAAAATATATTTATAATATGAAATCAAATTATATTTCTATTTGGAAATGAAAATCAAACTAAACAAATTCTTATTGTAAATGATGAAAGAAAAAGTGATTGTAAAAATACAGATTCCTTATTCTTGAAGACAAACAACGATTCAAATATTTTTTCTTCAATATCTTATATCAAGAATGAATTAATGATATAACTATTTTCTAATAACTATTACTATTTGGATAAGGCTAATCAGACAAGGACATCTATAAATGATCTCTTTAAAGTTTTGTACCCCAATCGTCAGCTTATAAATATAATTAATAAACAGTTTGGTTAAAGTAACAATAAAAATGAAATACCATTACAGTTCAAACAACAACTTTGACTTATAAACTAAGAATGACATTTTTGTTATCACAATAGCTACAATCCAATCATAGTAGTTAAAATAAATTAAATGCTAGGATCAACTATTAGTATTGGGATAAAGATCACTGAAAAATAAATTGATGCCATTAAAGAGATATAAATCGAAGAGATACTTTGTCAACAAAAATTGAAATAATTATTTACTTAAGAAATCTAATCATTAAACAAATAACAAATCCCTTCTAAATCTTAAGAGTTTCACCCCAAAATGTAAGGAAAGTACCACATATGGCCACAGAAGAAATGACATGTAAAACCAATTATCTTTATCCAAATCAAACCTTGTATTTATGTGTGTCCAGAGCCATTATATAAAATGACATTTATTTTCCCAAAACTTACATTTATTTTTCCAAAACTACCCTTTTGAGATCTTCTCTAACTACTCTTGGCCTCCGAAAATTCTCTTCCTCTATCCTACCAATATTGATTCTCACTTTATACCAACAATACCAATGGTACCTCTCCTCTTTTAGTGTTGTCAATCCATTTATAAAAAATAAAAAACCTAGAAGGAAAACAACAAACCCCATTCAAATCTCAACTACCCAAGCCAAGAATTAATAAAAAAATATCATTTGATCTAAATTATAGGTTGCTAATACAAAATCAATCCATATCGGATCAAGAAAAATGTGTTTTGTTTTTGTGTTTGTTGACTATCAAATATGGGCATTATTGGTCGTAACTGAAAAGCTTCCTCTAGAAGAACCACAATTTTCTCCTAGTTCATGCATTGTATTGTGAATCCTAGGTCATGCATTGTATTGTGAAAATAAACACTTATCAGCTAACTAGGTATGTTTCAAGGAAATCACATGTTCAATATTTGTCATATTCATTGTTGTTTCGTAGTAAATTTAAGCAAAAATTAGTGTCTCATTTCATATTTTTCACAATTTGTCTTATAGAATTAGATCTAAATTTTTTGTCATGTTAAAACAGTATAATATACAAGGTCGTTGTTAGCTAAAAAGGGAGTGTTAGGTCTTATATATGTTCTATTTTTTACCCAAAAACCCTTCCCTTAACCCATTTTCTACAAGTCAAACAAGCCTCCATGCATATATTTTAGAAATTTTTATGTTTCTTTAGGTTTAATGGATAAATGTTGCTTATTTATATTAAAATGGTTAGCTAGATTCATATTTTAATTAAAATATTACAATCGTATTATCTAAAATATCTCTTGTAGTAGTCGTCATTAATTTTAAATTGAAGAGTTGTGGTACATGAAGATCATATCCCAATATTCCTGTACTAATCTTCGTTCCTGCGCTAAAGAAGGGATATCGTCAGAATCAAGAAGATGAATAATGATTTGATGTGATCTTTCATGGAAGGAAACACGTGATTCTACCCCTAGTCTTCAGCACGATTTTATTTACTGGACTCCTGCAAGTGGATCGAGAAAAATAGAAGAATGCAAGATTATCGGCTGATAGAAGTCAATTGATAACGAAATATATTTTTGTAACTAGTTTGACATGGCCGAGAGCCTCTGCAAGATGTATATATACCTAATTGCAGGAATAGATAGGTTAGCGATACTATGGAAAACTACCGGTGTCGATATTTTGTAGGATTATATCGCCATAACCTCTTGTCGAGTTGGATATGTCATTTTACTGAATGTATTGAGCAAAGACATTTTAATAAATAATAAATAAAAGGAGGTAAATTTTAGGTTCATGAAATTTGTGTTCCTCTCTGGATGTTTAATCTATCTCACATAAGTTAATTTCTTTTTTTAAAGGGAAACAAGATGGTTGGCTTGGGCCCATCCAACCCAACTTGTTCTCCCTCAAATTGTTTCACTGTGTGGTGTGTTATGTGTTAAAGAGGATGTCAACTATTTGATATTTTTCTTGATTGATTGCGCTGGGTTTATGTGTAAAACAAGGGACCTCGTGTATTCTTTTCTTGAGAAATGAAAATGGCTCAAACCTAAAGTTTGTTTCCTTTTTAAAGAGTTATTTTTTGAATGGGATGTTTGGAAATCACGTATGTTGTTTATGTGAAGTAGTGATGATTTAGATATGAATGTGAACTTTATTTTTAAAGTTGTAACCTGAACCAAGGTTCAAAGCTTAGCTTTTAAATTCACTAAATTTTTATTTATTTGATAACAAGTCAAGACCTGGAGATTGGGATGGTGTGAAGTAGATCCTTTTGACATTAATATTTTCATTTCAAAAGTGAATATACAATTTTAAATTTGATTGGCTCATAGTGAGTATTGTTCTTGGTGCATGATTGATGATTGTGGGATCATGTTAAAAAAACCCTAATGATTCCTGTATGAATTTTTATATTGGTAAGAGGGTTATTATTTTTATGAAAATATCATGATTTGAATGATACAAAATCATACTGGTCTAATGCAACTCAAGATAATAACTTGGATTCCTTGAGATCTTAACGGCAGCAACACAATTTCCTTTATTCTTATGTTATCAACCTATGCTCGGGGTGATTCATAGTATATTTTTGCATAAATCTGATTAGTTTTGAAATAGCGTTATGTTTAAAATAGGAATAATGAATGATTGAATTTGATTGACAATCTTAAAATTTGTGGGCACAAGTGTGAGACATCGATGTTTTCTTTGTTTCTTTGTTTAATGCAATTTCCTTATTCCAAGTGAAGATTTGATTGTTGAGTTACAAGATAGTATGTGTTGAGTCTAATAATGCACCTTTAGCTTGAGAAAAGTTTTTATTTCACACTAGAATAGTAAGTTTGTCACACAATGCAGGAATATATTTGTCTAAGAGTGCAAGAACAATGTCTATTCTAATCTCGGGGGCTTCACTCAATGAACCTCTAACATATCATATTCTTTCTTGGAATATTAAATAATACCCTTAATTTGACTACATATTGGAAAATACCTCTAAAAACTAGATAATTTAACCCCCTACCAATATGTACCCAATACATCTTTCTTGATTAAAAAAACCCCTACTTTTTGTAGGTATCCATTTTCTCATTAATATTTTTTATACCCCTTATTTTTTTCACTAAGCTTGAGCTTCATTTTTTATACTATCCAAGATAAAATCCCTTTACCCCCTATATATCCCCTAATATATTACGTCATTTTTACATCAATATATATTCCCCAATATGAACCTACTTGCTATAATATTGCTCCCCCAATGAAGCCCCTATGGTCCTAAGTGGAGGAGCATAGTATTTGAAATGGTTTCCTACTATAGCAACAAAGTTTGTATTTGATTGATTACGACATTAAAATTCTGAGTTCCTACGCTTTGGTATGAGATGTCATTGAAGAGTTTATGATTATTATTTTCTGTGGAAATCTGGGAGTGGTTCTAGTGCTACTGTGTAAACAATGCCTGATTTTATTTGAAGCCTATTTGAATTTGATTAATTTGATTGTTGGGATAGAGATAGGAATTGTAGATTTTTTCCAGAACCTTTCACATAAATTGTGCTACACTGGATCGAATTTACAATTCCCTCAACCAAATTTTTGGCACTGTTGTTAGAGAGGCATTGTAAGGAACTATGGAAAAGTTCTAATTTTTTTAGTTGACTTAAGTTATGATTTATTTTTTTATTTGCATTGTGCTTGTATTTCATGAAGAAATTTATTTTGCATTACCTGCGTGTTGTATACATATTTTTTGAATTCACTGCAACATTAAATTAGATTTTAAATTGAATTGTTCCAGCAAGAATTTTCATTGTTATGTTGATTATTTATGGTTTGATTTCTTTTTAAAACGCATGAATAGGAGAGTTAGGGTTCCTAAGCCCAAGAAGTGAAGAGGAAATATTGATAAATCAGAATTTTTTTCTCATGATGAGCCTTTTGTTGCAAGAAATTATTTCAAGAAGAAACAGGCCAATCAGGCTGGTACCTTTTCACTGGACTGTGGGGATAGTAGCACAACAATCTCACAACCAATATAAGTCAAGAGGGAAATTATTTAGGCCCAGAAGTTAAATCAGAAAAACAGTCAGTCCTAAGAGTCTCCTAGAAGTGGTCTATTTGGGGGAGGAGAGATGGGAGATAATGAAGAAGTGTATGGTGAAAGGGTGGGTGAGAACCAACCATTAAAAGTACAATCCACTTTTTGGGTTTTCAATCGTGGACCCAAATGCAATTATTCAAATGAGAAATATTCCACCTTCCATTCTATCACACTTTGATGGTAAGCTGCATCAAGATCCAAACTCTTTTCCTTTTTTAGTTCAATATACTTTGTAGAAGTTATGGCTATTAGTTATATGCGAAGAAGTTAAAGATTTACTATGCAACCCTTAAGGACACAACATTAAGCTTGTTCATGGGGTTCGGAGGAAACACTGTTATGCCTTGGGAACAAATGAAAAGGGTTTTCTTGACCATATATTGGGTGTATTGTGAAACAAGAGAAATGCAGGATGGAATATTTATCATTGCACCAAGTCATGATGAAACCTTGGAGCATTATTTGGAAATATTTTTATATATCCTTCAAAGGTCAAATCTTAATTTTGACATGGTCACTATCAGGTTCTGCGTGGGCTTTTTGATGATTCTAGGAAGAATTTGAACCTGTTAGGGCAAGGGGACATTGCTCAAAATTCTTTTGGTCAGATTTGGGACCTATGCATGAACTTTTCACGAAATCAATCCAGATATGGTAGGGGAATCAAAAGTAATCCTAGGAACAACGGATTTGGATCTACAGATGTTATGATTATTAGTTTAGAAAATAAAATGGATAATTAATGCTGTTAGTAAATAGATAAATTCTTTAAAATTTCAAGAGAAATTAGTAGAAGAGAAAGAAATAGTATCCATTTATTGTCCAAAATGTAGGGAAAACATCTTCTACTTGAGTGTCTTGCATATGTCAAAAGTGCTAATAACTGTGTGATATATGTAGGTAAGCATCCTACCGAGGAATTCCCATCCATAACATAATTGAAGGAAAAATTTAAAGGAGATAATTTAGTACCTGAGTCACTTCATGTTATGGGGGCACAAAAGTCATGGCCACAGGTAAGTACAAGTATAATTTCTGAATCTAGACCATATTTTCATAGTTACAATGTACCACAATATTTTTTACAAAACATGCTTATCCTCAGTCTTGGCATCATGGGTATCATTCTTAGCATGGGAAGTCTCCTCCTTCACCTTGGCAACAAGGATAGAGGGGACCACCACACTCTCATTATTCTTACCCCATGCCTACAGAGTGATATCCTACATCTTATTTCCCTTACCTTGTGGCACAAACATACATTATGAGTTGCTATGCCTCAAAAGACATAGCCCATGCCACCACCATTTCCATTACCACCACCATTTAGGCCACCTTAGTTGCTAGCATAACCTTTGCCCATCCCAAATAATAAATAAGTACAAATTATTCACTCCATTGAACTGTTCCCTTTCCCTATTTATCAGACCATGCTAGTTGGGGTCAATGACCTCCAGTTGAGATTGAGAAGGGTAATAAATTAAGAAAAATGAAAACAAAATAAAAAATAACTGAGAGTAATCATTGAGGAGAAAAATAAGGAGGAAAATCCTAGTATTTCCAACAATAATGTTATCTCTCAACCTGTTCCCATACACCCAAAGAACTTACCTTCGTCTTTGAACTAATCCCCCTTTCCACAGAGGCTGGTTGTGGGGAATATTGACCCGACCCTTGAGTATGACCTAGCTTCCGAGTTGAAGAATATTTGTATAAAGTTTCTTCTACTGGAGGATATAAAAGAGAGTCATATTTGTACCAAAATTATTAGGGAAATTTGTCTTAAAAATCCAAAAAGGAAGTGAGTTGATCCTTCCACTATCTCGTTTGTTGGGAGAGAGACTCAGTTGATAACATGATGTATTCAAGTTGAAAAATATATTGATCATAGAAACCCAATTTTCTATGTTCAGATAGGTGACACCCTCATTCCCTATATGTTAGTAGATCTTGGAGCGGCTACTAATGTTTTGACTAGGAAAATTGTGGATCGGCTTCAATTGACTTACATCCGTCCTACCCACACTATGCTTGAAGCCACTGATAGATCGAAAATCAAGTCAGAGGGTGTGTTGGATGATGTGGTTGCCTCAATTAATTCATGGGAGTACCCCACAAATTTCATTGTTTTACCACCAAAGAATCCTATTGGGGGACACCCTTTGATCTTGGGACAACCATGGCTTGCTACAACAGATTCCTATATATGTTGTGACTTTGGTGACATGTATATTTCCCACGGGGATGCTAGGAATAATGCCACCATATACCCATCTACTAGATCTATCTAGGATATTTATCATACTTTGTGGTTGGATTATGATAGTAGTGATGAAGATAGTCAATCTCTTTCTATGATTCATCAATATACTAAGTCGACTAAGGAGAGTGTGATTGAAGATTTTATGGATAAATCAGACACTAGATAGGTTTTTCAGTCACTTCATCAAATTTTTAGTCCAAGTTTCCACGAAAATTATGATCCCCAATCCTCATCGTCATTAGAAGGTTTGGTAACCAAAACATATGTTCACGAGCCTGAGACTACTCTTGTTGAGGTAATTCCAGCAAACCCTTTCACGTTGGTTTAGACCTAGATCCATCCCATTACGAACAACTTACGATCTTGTTACAAGATCATCTTGATTCATTTGATTGGAGTTACAAGGACATGCCAGGCATCCCTCCTAAAACTTGCACTCATCGTATTTATATTTAGGAAGGTGCCTAACCTATTCGACAACCCCAAAGGCAAACAGACTCTACACTAAGAGATGTTGTTAAAGAATAAATCCAAAAACTCTTAGATGATGATTTTATCTATCCTATATTTGATAGCTAGTGGTTTTCTCCATTTGTAATAGCCCCTAAGAAAGATGGAAGATGGTGAATCTGTATTGGTTATAGAGAATCAAATAAATACACTTTCATGGATTAATTTATCCTCCCCTTCATTAACTAGGTACTTGACACCCTTGCAGGTAAAAAGTACATTTCATTTTTAGATGGCTTCAGTGGTTATAACCAAATACAACTTTCTTTGTTTAAGGATGCCAAGCAGTATGTTAAGCATTGTGATAGTTGTCAGCAAATGGGCCTACGTGGTGAAGCTAATGAAATGCTTTTATGCCCCCAAATCATGTTAGCCCACTTTGAAAAATGGACCATTGATTTTGTGGGACTTATAGCCCCAACATATTTAAATAAAAGACATATCTTGGTTTGTACAAATTTTATAACAAAATGGGTAGAATCTAAAACGTTTTCTTATTTTACTAAAAGATTTGGTGTTGACTTTTTATTTATTAAATTTTTTACTCGATTTGGTGTACCATGTGAGGTTGTCACTGACAATGGACCAACATTTGTTTCTAATATGGTAGAAGGAATTGTAGTTCAATACAATATTTGGAACATGAATTGTACACCATATTATCTGTAGGAAAATGCCCAAATAGAGTCTATGGTAAGGTGATTGATTTGATCCTCACAAAAACTACAAATATTCATAGAAAGGATTGGGCAAATAAATTACTGGAAGAATTATGGGCATTATAACTACTTGATGGAACAACATAGATAACACAGCCTATGAGTTGGTCTACGGGAAACAAGTATTGTTGCAGATCGAATTCCAGATTAAGACCTTCAGAACCACATTCCAATTGGGACTATTTCTCTTGGAGGAACAATAACATTGCCTTTCACATTTTAATGATTTTGAGGAGATAAGAAATGATTTTGTTCAACAAAATACCTTGATGCAACAAAAACATAGTAAATGGCATGAAATGTTGAACAAGAAAAAGCAGTGTCAATCAGGTAATTAGGTGCTCTTATATGATTTAAAGTTTAAAATTTTAAAGGGGAAGCTTCATACACAGTAGTTGGGGCCCTATGAAGTGGTAAAAGTTTTTGCGAATGGAGCAGTGGAGATAAAAATAATTGATGGATAGGGTACTATTTTCTTGGTGACTAGACATAGGCTTAGAGTGTATATTCATTCCACCACAAGTAAGATTTCTTGTAACATGTGTAGCAACAACTAGAGTTGAAAATAGTAGGAAGTGGAGAATAAAATTCAGCTCTGAGTATCTTTTGATTTTCTCTTTCCATAGAATAATTGAAAAAAAAATCAGAAAAGAATAAAATAACACATGACTATGAAAACTAGCTTGCTTGCACAATTATGTAAGGATATGGTTGAAAACCATCTTGTTGGCAGGTAGATTCTTTTATAATATATTGGAATTCCACATGGAATTAATATAAATGACTAACCTACTTATGAGAAGAGGCAGAATTCTACAGAGATTTTTGATGGAAACATAAAGAACCAGTAGAAACATTGCCCTGATCAAAGTTCAAGGCAGGTAGCATGTCAAAAGTTTATACAAGTGGCATAAAATGTCCCACTACACTTAACACATTTACACAAGTTGCAACATTATTTGGGGGAGGGATCAAGCATTCAAGGTGGATACTATATCCATATTCTCTTCCCTTTTCTAGAATTCCCTTTGATTTCATCTTTATTCCTTAATATACAATGGTGCCATCCTTATTTTTCTACTGAATTCCATGTTCCTACTTCTATTTTTCCTCTTCTACCATTGAATTTTTTTCTTTGTGTGTCTCTTTCTTATACACCTCTAGATCACTCCACCTTATTCTAACTATCCCTTATGATTTTCCTTCCCTTTTGTTATGTAATATCCCCATCCCACTTCTTCCGCCCCTCTTGTTTCTCAGGTTTTAACATATTTGAAGCCTTGTCTATTCCATGACCAAAGAATAACGACACTTCATCATGGCAATTCATGCTCCCTAACTCTACAATTTTTATACAATCTAGCTAAATTTTTCAAAGGAAAACTGATTGGTCATTACGGTACATGAATTTTTTTTCTATAATTTCAAGTGCATGAATTATTCTTATTATTACAGTGCTGGAAATTATCATAACATAGTGTAGGAATCTTTTGTTTATAGTACTAGCACAGTGCAAGAATTATCTTTTGTAAGAGTAATTGAATCTCTTTCGTTACATCATGGGTCAATTTTTTATGACAATGCTGGAATATTCATTATGGATTTATTTTAATAAAGTATAAGAATGGGTCATTTTTTATTTTTAATGACATAATGATGACCTTGTCTTGGGTATGAGTACCTAATCCTTCATCTATAGAGTGACCATTATTGTTAAGGGTTATGAAGAAATACGAATGGTTAGCATAAAAATAATGCAAAATCTAAGTGCCCATTTTATCATTATAGTAACATCCAACTACATAAAATATCATTATTAAGATAGAAATGCATGAATAGAGGATTAATCACTATCCTTTTCATTATGTTTTAATGTTGCCACTAAACAAATTTCCTTTCACATCATGTGAAGATCTACCTCTATCTAATCACCTATATATATATGCCTCAGAGTTATTACCTGTATGACCATTATCTTTCAAATGTCAATGCTAATTATTGATTTTGTGCCTAATTTGGAAACCCTATCGGATTCATTATTTTTAAGTGAACCTCGTACCTCATGGGTTTTGGCTACTATCTTGAGTTAAGCATGAGGTGTTAGTGTAGGAATCAGTACATGGGAGGAACTTGTATTTTAATGAATGTATGGTACAAGAACCATGTGAGCCTTGAAGTGAAATTATTCTTGCATTGTTTGAATTTCATCATGATTTTCTGCCTATCTATGAATGCAAGAGCAAAGGTATTTGAATTGTAAAAAATATAAGATTGTAGGTTGAATTGGAATCGCAAGCACCATGGCATCAGTGAGAATCAAACCATTCTATATCAAATAAATTGAAGGGATGATAGAATACGAGGCAATCATTCCCATTTTGTAGGAAGTATACTGGCTTCCATTCCTATACAAATTCAATGGATATGGCTCAAGTGTCAATAGGGCTTTTGCGCAAAATTTTGATGGGAATATCGCGAATATAGGTTCACTCAGATTCAAATTTATATAGAAATTAATTTCTCAAGCCATTGAACTCCCTCTTACATGGGCAAAATCTTTTAATAAACGTGATATAGCATAAAGAGTTTGGCTTGGGTTTTGGGAAAAGAAAGGATGAACAATTGATTAGAAGAAAGGGGTTGTGAGGAATGAAATGATCAATAAATGGCAAGATTTGCTATACATCTTACAAAAATTCCTAACTTGTGAAGGTAGGTACTCCATAAACTACTGGTACCACATTCGTCTTTTCATGTACTTTGAGTCTAACAAACTAACTAATTTCCCATAATTTCTACTAAAGAGCCTAGACAAGATGTCTAAGAGTGTCGAAAAATCTTCAGAAGACTAGGTAAGCTACAAATTGTGCCATTATGGGTTGATACAAATTCTATTCATTGAGGAATTGAAAAGGTAGAGTTCTACCCTTGAGAAATTTCTCAAATTATATCTGCGTGGAGAAATAAGTAAGGTGATTAATATCAAGAGTAAGCACGGACATAAGCATGAGAAAGTTAAAGGCTCAAAGGGTACTAGACTTTAGACATAGGAAAAACAACAAAGAGGAAAGTTTGAAAAATTCAAAGAATATAGAACTAATCATCCTTGACAAGTAGAAGAAGAGTAGGAAAAGAGCGAGTGAACGAAGAAAAGCATGAAACCTGAGGCTGTGTTGTCAAAACCACCCCAAATAATAACAAGAGTGTTGCTAAAAAACATCATGCTTTGTCTCATGGGAAGATATTAGGGTCTCCTGCTTTGTGTGAAGTAGAATTTATTCTAGATTCTAAATGAGATGGTGCTTCTTTGGGAGACCCCTAGTGGAGACCCTTGGAGGAAATGATGGAATGGCCAATGTTAGGGTTTCAGTGTGCAGAAAGAAGCATCAACTCGATGAAGAAAATATTTCTCTTCTACCATGGTGACAACATTGCGTACCCCTATTACAAGTTAGGAGCGACAAGGAGAAGAGTATGTAGATGATGTTTCTCTAATATCTATGATGAATAAATTTAGAAAGTAGAAGGTGATCCCAAAATAAATTGAGGAACATAAGGGAGAAGATCATGACGATTCTTTCCAACTTTCAACTATAATAAAAAAGATGAAGAAACACATAGGAGCTCATGAGAAAAAGGAAAACGAATTGAAGGAGTCTATCCCTGATGCATCTAGTGAGAAGAATGGAGAGGAAAATTGAGAGTTCAAACAAAAGGTCCAAGAGCTGGAGGTTTTGAATAGATGCATAAAAACTCAAAATGCCACACGAACAAATAGGAATGAAGAATTCCTCGCAAAAGTGGCTAGGTTTAAGGAACAAGTTAAGAAATGGAGGATTCAGGAAGCCTACATGAAAACCCGTGTAATAAGGTCGAAAAGATAAATCAAAACGATCTAGGTTGAAGGCTCAAGAATTAATGTTCAAATCCAGAAATAGGAAGGGACAACTCGAATTTTTTGTTTTTTTCAGAGGTTATAAAGAAGTTGTGTGAGGACACATAACATGATGAGGTTAGGGGAATGTAAAGTCTTATAAATGTTCTAATTTTTACGCAAAATCCTTTCCTTAACGTCTATTTTTCAAGTCAAACAAGCTTGCATGCATATATGTTTGACCTTTCTATGTTTCTTTGGGTTTAATGGATAAATGTTGCTTATCTATATTAAAAGGGTTAATGAGATTAATATTTTAATTAAAATCTTACCCTCGTATCATTTAAATGATATCTTGCAATAGTTCTCACTAATTTTAAATTGAAGACTTGTGGTATAGGAAGATCATATCCAGAGATTCCTGCACTAATCTCGGTTCATTTACTAAAGAAGGGAGACCATTGAATTTGAGAAGATGACTGAGGATTTTATGTGATCTATCAATCAAGGACCTGCATGATTCTACCCCTGATATTCAACACGTTTGTTTTTATTTTCCTACTACAAGTGGTTCAAACAAGGTAGAAGAATGAAAGGATTAAATTTGATAGAATTCATTGGTAACCAAATATATTTTTGTAACTAGCTTGACTCAGCCAACAGCTTATGGAAGATGTATATATTCCTAGTTGCAGGAATATATAGGTTAGTGATACTATGGACAAGAAATGGCATTGATACTTTGAAGGCTTGTATCACCATAGCCTCCTCTGGAGCTAGCTCTGTTATTTTACTTAATGTATTGAGCAAAGACTTTTTAATCAACAAAAGTAATTTAATTATAGGTTCATGAAATTATTTTTCTCCTATGTGGATGTGCAATCTATCTTGCATAAGTTAATTTATTTTTTTTAAGGGAAATAAGTTGATTGGCTAGGTCCCAACCAACCCAGCTCATTTTCACTCAAATTGTTTCATTGTGTGGTGTATTCTGTGTTGGAGATGGTGTGAGATATTGCATATTATTTTGATTACTTGAGTTGGGTGCATGTACAAAACAAGGTACCTTATGTATTGTTTTCTCAAGAAATGAAAACAACTCAGATATGAAGTTTGGTTCATTTTTAAATATTTATTTTTTGAATGGGATGTTCAGAAATCACATATGTTGTTGATGTGAAGTAGTAATGATTCATATCTCAAAGTGAAGTTTATTTTTGAAGTTGTTTACTAAACCAATCTTCAAACCCTAGCTTTTAGATTCACAACAGTTGTGTTTATTTAATAACAAGTTGAGACCTAGAGATTGGGATGATGTGAAGAAGAACCATTTTTATTAAATATTTTATTTCAAAACTAAATATATAAGCTTAAATTTAATTGGATCATAGTGAGTACTATTCTTGGTCCATTATTGATGACTGTGAGATCATGTTAGAAATAACAGTAATGATTCATTTATGAAATTATATATTGGCGAGAGGGTTATCCTTTTGATGAAAATATTGTGATTTGAATGATAGACAATGATACTAGTCTCATGAAACCCATGAGAGTAACTTGGATTCTTCCTTATCTTCAACACAGGAACACAATTTCCTTTATTGTTACATTATCAGTCTATGATCGGAGTGATTCATAATATAATTTTGCATAAATTATAACAGATTTTGAATGAGGTTTTCAATTAAAATGAGGGCATTAAGTGATTAAATTTATTTGATATTCTTTTATATTGTGTGCACTTCTATGAGACATCTTCTTTTTCTTTGTTTCATTTTTTAACATAAATTCTGTATTCCAAGTCAATATTTGATTGATGAGTTACAAGAGAGTGTGTGTTGAATCTGAGAATGCACCTTTAACTTTAGAAAAGTTTTTGTTTCACACTAGAATAGTAACCCTGTCACACAGTGCAGGAATAGATTTATTTAAGAGTGTAAGAATAGAGTCTATCTTAAGTGAAGGAACACAACATTTCAAATGGTTCCCCAGTAAATGAAAAAAGCATATATTTAATTGAATATGCCATTAAAATCCCGAGTTCCTTTGCTTTGGTGTGAGATGCTTTCGAAGAGTCCCAAATTATTCTTTTGGTTGGAAATACAATTCTAGGAGTGGTTCTAATGTTATTGTGTAAACAATGGAAGAATAGAAGTGAAGTATTTTATTTGAAGCATGTTTGAAATTGATTAATTTAATTGTTGGGACAAAGATAGGATTTACAGAATATGTCTAGAACCTTTGGCATAAATCATGCTATGTCTTGAAGTCTACAAAGCCCTAGTTTGAAAAGTAGAAGTTGTGAATTGAATTTACAAATCCCTCAACCAACAAGGAGACTTGTTACAATAATAAAAGCTGAAATTATAAGTGAATATTATTGATAAGAGAGGGTTGTGAGATTATATACAAACTAAAAGAAAAAAATAAACATTGGTGCCACTAGAAGTTTGAAAAGGAAAAAAAAAAATTAGTTTTCCCCTGATTTGAACGAATCCTTCAATTATCATCTGAGAAAAGATGAAAAATGAACTTGTAATTATGGTGACTTCTAGCAATCTCGGTGATAGCTTAAGAGCATGACAAATTTTTGATTGATCTGGAATTTGTTTTAATTGTTGTAAGGAATAGATGTTACAATAAATCCCATCATATACTCCTTGAATGCCAGGTAAGCTAGCAAATGGAAGTATTGAACAAAATTAACATAAACAAAATGACCTTGTATGATACGACATTGTGAAGTTTATTTTGTGCATTGTGTGTGATTTGAAAATGGGGCACTTAGGCTTCTTGTCTAACTTACAAGAACCTATCCCACTTCCAAAGCTTGAATATTCCCAAGTCTATTCGATTAACCAATGTGGAATTAAAAAATGCTTGAGAACATGTGTGTATGCTGGTATATGTTTTAAACTGATTATATGCTTAAAATATGTTGTTTGTGTTGATATGTAAATGTTCTTGAAGTGATATGTAAATACATATAACAATCAATAATGCAGCAGCAAAAACAAACACAAAACAACAATATTATTTTGGACTTCACCCAAAACTCTTGGGCTATGTCTTTGTGAGCACTAGTCAACTCAACTAGGCTCTCTCGGATTATGGTAGAAGTCCTTTTTACAAGCTCTAGGCTCAACTCCTACTATTTTACATAGAAACAATGGGTTCAGACACCATGTCATTCCCTGGATCTTGAAGCTCTAGCTCTTGGCTCTCGATCTTGGCTCTAACTCTAGGTCTTGGCTTTTGTTTCTGGCTCATGGCTCTTACTCTGGCTCTTGGCTCTTGGTTTTGGTTCTTGGCTCTGACTTTGGCTCTTCAGCTCTAGCTTTGGCTCTTTGGCTCTCACTTCTTTGGCCTCTACAACCTTTAGCTCTTCTAGCTTTTCACTTGAACTTCAAGTTACCCCAAAAGGCTTCCTCAACTGCTCAATGCAGTACCTCTTTGGCTCCCTGCAACTACCTTTAGCAGTCCTCAGCTGCCTCTTCAATTGCCTTCAGTAGCCTCTTCAGCTCCCTTCAGCTACTCTATCTCTATCATTTTGTGGCTTTTAAGCCAAATCAAACTGCCTGTTCATTTTCTCTCTCAGGCTCCACAACTTCTGGCTTTGGTCCACTCAAATCCATCTTCTAGCATTCAATAATCATTGCATAATGCATTCAGGGGACGAGGGCATCATGCCTTTGGAATCCCCAAATTTTGGCAATCTCGGCTTACACAGGAAAAATGCACTAAGACAAGAAAAATCTGCATAGAACACTGTTCATCGGACTTCATACTTCCATAATTGCACACTATATTCCTACCAAGTCCACCCGTAAGCTGCCATCGCGTGTCGCAAGGGCCTATTTCATGGTTTTCTTTTGTATTTTAAAATACATTAAACCACTGGAAATTCCGGCAAAATGGCCTTATGGTGGATTCGAAATATTATTCATTTACATTTTGGAACTCCATCAGGTCTTGCTAATCGTATCGCGCATATACATATGTCTATAGTCACTCCTTTGTGTAGCTCCGATTGTAATCCACCGATATCGGTGATCACGATATCTCATTGCCTAGGATCCCACCTTTGCCTTGTGGTAGATTGCTGATCAGATCTGGACCGTTGATCGGCCAGATCTGACGGCTCCTGTTTGCTATCCCTTTGACATCTGATAGGCTCGATTTTCACTGTTTTCTCATGTTTTTGCCTCTTTCCCAAAGAACAAAAGGGGAACTTCTTTTTATGATAACTCCTTCATCTGAAGTCTATTTTTTCCCATTCAAGTTGCGTTGGATTCAGAATGAGGAGATCTCTGCAATGAGACTATTTCCGAGAGCAATCAATGATTTTCATTTTCCTCTGATATACAAATGATTTGTGCTATTTGGCACCTTTTACCTATTATATGAAGTCTTTTAGACATAGACGTTTATTCAGGATCCATTTTTGGATCACGCCTTCCCACTGAGAGAACTTTTTGTCTCCAAAGGACTGATATACTAATTTGAGAAGTAATGAGAGTGACTCACCCTCTTCTTTCAGCCTCCCTACACTTGCTTTGCATAGTGCCTCTGAACCAAAGTTTCTGACCACTTCCCTTCTTGGATGGGCTGGCCTTCCTCGGAAGAACTGTCTTCCTCCTTACCTTCCTATAAAACTTCTACTGAGATGGTCATAGAAGGTGGTTTGAACTTCTTTACCTTGATCATTGATCCAAGGTGGCTCAAACAAATGTGAAGTACATATGATCCACAAAACTCTCATTTCTACCTGTTTGACAAGCTGCCAACAACAACTATTAATAACAACAAAAATACAGACAACAACTGGATGGCCTAACCTCCTGCTTCAACAAAATAAATATATTTTGACATCTTGTGAACAAATCCATGTCTTACATCTGTAGACAAGTGATGGACTAGATAAAAATCCCACAAAACATGCCTTAAAACAAATGACCCTTCAATCAAGCATGTAGAAAAAGACCATTAGGACTTTTTTTCAAAAGATGGAACACTTCATCATTATCTCCATTTGGAGACCAATTTAACTTCTCCCAAGTCAACATGGCATCACATGCATGTCAAAGTAATCAACCCTGCAAGCTAATTACACATACAGGTTCAAAAATAAGGAAATCATCAACATCCCTATGTTCATGCATCTCATGCTCGTGCATGAATTTCATCCTTCAACTTTCACTTAAGTACACTGTATTTTCGAAGCTGAAATCAAATATAATGTAGATGCATTAATAAAGATGCAACCTAAATCGGATAAGAACTCTAACTTTTCCTTACCAATCCCTTTCAAAGGTACCACCTTTGTCTTCACATCATCATCATCATGTGAATCATTCTAATACACATCATTCATGGAATCCTCACTTCCATTTCTTCAATCTTCCCTTTCCACTTTCAGCTTTTGTGGAAGCATTGCTGGATTCAGAGTCCAACATTTTGTAGTAAGATCTCCTTGCTTATGGCAGTAAGTGCACTACATGTGCATCCTCTTGACAACATCATTTGCTTTGTCCACTGGACATTTGGCTTCTTTCTTATTTTCCTTTTTCTGCTTCCTGTATGTGGCCATTCTTTTCCATCATCTAGAAACATTATGGTTATCCAAGCCACAAAAGGAACAACCAATTCTTTTTCCATCTCTTTGTGGAAATTTATCATGCTTTGAAAAGTCAAAAGGAATATGTCTAGAACCAGATTTATGCCTTTCTCTTTCACCTTCATTGCCTTCATGAGGAGGTGAAGCAAATGAAGAAGTGGCTCCCTTTGGAACACCGTCAATCCCTTCGAGGCTGTTAGAGTCTTCCGAACTCTCTGGTTCAAGTGTGTGCTTCTGAACACCTGCATCCTGCAAATTATGTTTGAAACTATTGCATTCCCCGTAATACAATCTTCACACTCTGTAATGCAACCCCTTGGAGCTGTTTCAATGACCTTCATGGAATATTTAGAACTCTCTCCATAAGACTGTCCATAGTCAAGACCCAAATACTTAGGCCTTTCCTCCTCACCTCTGCAAACTTTAAAAAATAGTCAGTCTACAACAAGCATACATCAATCAGACAATCAATCCTTAGCTGCCCAAACACCTTTCGCACAAGCAATCTTTGCTCTGTCAATCAAGCATTCTGATATAACCTTCTTTGAAGGTGTGGTTAATAAATCTCAGGCTCCAATACCACCTGATCTGAAAATGGGGCACTTAGTCTTCTTGTCTAACTTACAAGAACCTCTCCCACTTCCAAAGCTTGAATATTCCTAAGTCTATTCGATTAACCAATGCGGAATTAAGAAATGCTTGAGAACATGTGTGTATACTGGTATTTGTTTTAAAATGATTATATTCTTAAAATATGTTGTTTGTACTGATATGTACATGTGCTTGAAGTGATATATAAATACATATAACAGTAAATAATGCAGTAGTAAAAACAAACATAGAACAACAATATTATTTGGATTTCACCCAAAACTCTTGGGCTAGGTCTCTGTCAGCTCTAGTCAACTCAGCTAGGCTATCTAGGATTATGGTATAAGTCCTTTTTTACAAGATCTAGGTTCAACTCCTATTGTTTTCCATAGAAACAGTGGGTTCAGACAACATGTCATTCCTCGACTCTTGAAGCTCTAGCTCTTGGCTCTGGCTCTTGGCTCTTGGTTCTAGCTCTTGGCTCTTGGTTCTAGCTCTTGGCTCTGACTCTGGCTCTTGGCTCTTGGTTCTATCTCTTGGCTTTGACTCTGGCTCTTGGCTCTTGGCTCTAGCTCTTGGCTCTGACTCTGGCTCTTGGCTATTAGTTCTAGCTCTTGCCTCTAACTCTGGCCCTTGGTTGTTGGTTTTGGCTCTTGGCTCTAACTCTGGCCCTTTAGCTCTGGTTCTCACTCTTCAACTCTAACTTCTTTGGCCTCTACAACCTTTAGCTCTTCTAGCTTTTCACTTGAACTTCAAGTGGCCCCAAAAGGCTTCCTTAGCTTCCCAACGCAGTAGCTCTTCGGCTCCCTACAACTAACTTTAGCGTTCCACTTCAGTAGCCCTCAGCAGCCTCTTTAGCTACCTTCAGCAGCCTCTTCAGCTACCTTCAACAGCCTCTTTAGCTCCCTTCAACTGCTCTGTCTTTATTGTTCTATGACTTTTAAGCCAAATCGTGTTGCCTGCTCATTTTCCCTCTTGGTCTCTACAACTTCCAGCTTTGGTCCACTCAAATCCCTCTTCTAGTGTTCAATAACCATTGCATAATGCGTTCACGAGAGGTGACCACCTATTTCTCAAATGGATGAGGGCGTCGAGCCTTTGGAATTCCCAAATTTTGGCATTCTCAGCTTACACAGGGAAAATGCACTAACGTGGGAAAAGTCCATAGAGAACACTATTCACCAAACTTCAGACTTCCATAATTGCGCACTATATTCCTATTGGGTCTGCCTGTAAGTCGCCATCGCATGTTGCAAGGGCCTATTTCATGGTTTTCTTTTGTATTTTAAAATACATTAAAACACTACAAATTCTTGCAAAACGACCTTATGGTGGATTGAAATATTATTCATTTACATTTTGCAACTCCATCAAGTCCAGCTAATTAGATCGTGCATATACATATGTCTATAGCACTCCTCTGTGTAACTCTGATTGCGATCCGTCGATATCGACGATCACGATATCACATTGCCCGAGATCCTGCCTCTTCCTTGTGGTATCACCGACTGTGATTATCGATCGGATCTAGACTGTTGATCGACCAGATCTTATAGCTCCTGTTCGTTGTCACTTTGACCTCCGATGGGCTCAATTTTCATTGTTTTCTCTTGTTTTTGCCTCTTTCCCAAAGAACAAAAGGGGAACTTCTCTTTATTATAACTCCTTCATCTGAAGTCTGTTTTTGCCCATTTAAGTTGTGTTGGATTTAGAATGAGGAGGTCTCTGCAATGAGACTATTTCTGAGAGTAGACAACGATTTTCATTTTACTCCGATTTACAAAGGATTTGTGCCATTTATCACCTTTTACCTCTTATATGAAGTATTTTATACTTAGAGGTTTATTCGGGATCCATTTTGGATCAGTGTATATGTCACATTTTCAATGCAAAAGAATAAACTAGTTCAAACATATTCATCACAAAAATTCCAACATTTAACATTCATTTAAATCTATTTTATATTCACCTAAATTCTTTCAGTCCATATGATAATTAAATTTATCAATACATTATCTAGCCTTTACTATAACTTATGTGACCAATCTCATTTTCATCCAACATTTTTTTTCTATTTATTTCACCTATGTGCTTATTTTATTTTATTTATTTTCATGTATATCATATATACATAAAAATGACCATATTGTCATCCTTTAGATTACATAGGTTTGCTTTTATAATACATATAATGTTTGTTAATGATCTATTTAAGTGTTGTATATATATAACACTAAAACCATAACGCATATATAAATTATAAGACACAATAATTACAATTTTATTAAATTGATTAAATTGTTTCTGTGTTTATTTGATTATGTTTTATAAACTATATATATATTATTATTTATAGCATGTATAAGTTTAGTTATAGTATATAAAGATTTATTATTATTATTGGTATATAATTATAAATGTTATATTTACATATATAAGCATTCTTTTAATATACATACATGTGACTTATTTAAAAATTATGTACATGTTATTAGGTCATGGGAATGTTACGTGATGTTGAAACTAGATGAAAGTGAAATAAACTCAAATGAGAAAATCATCAAAGCAAAGCATCCAAAAAGCAACCAAACTTCAAAAATGCGAGAGAAAGTGCGAAAGTGTTAGAAATATTCATATTAATGTCATTTAAATTGTTCAAAATCAAAGGAGATTCATATCATAATAATGAATGTGAAGGCAACCATCAAACACCCAAATCGAAAAGATGATGGAAAAACTGGTCAAGATGAAGCGATAATAGGGATAGGAACGAGGATCTAAGCCAGTGACATGATATAAACTTAGAGAGGAGTCAAGAGGCTAGAAAGATAGATAATGGGGATAAGAGAGGCAATGGATGAGTGATCAAATGTTGGAAATGTGAAAAATTTCCAAATCTATAGTTGGGGCACTACATTTTTCCAAAATAAAGGGGGGTTGTTGGTGGGACAAGAATCGCATAGCAGTAAATTGCCAAATTATTAGCACATTTAATGACAGATTACATGACATTTTGACTCGTATGATAGACCAAAGTTAACCTTAATTAGAACCACCTACTGGTGAAACTACAAAGCCTAGTCTGTTAGGAGGATCAGGTCCACCTCCTTCTGCTGCTACCTCATCTTCATCCTCTTCTTTTAAGGATTCCTCAAACACAGAAGATTTTTCATCAACCAAGTTACCTATTTCTGATGGTTCACCCCATATGCCTAATAACTAGGGAGTCAGTCAAGGTAATTAGGGAAACGACCATGAAACTCCATGGCTTGACTAAGATGTTGTTGTTTTGGTAGATGTTCAACATCCTTTACCTCAAAATAGTCCCAAATTTATTACCAAATTTAATCTAGACTCTAAACAAATAGTAGATGACCACATAAAGATTTAATGCTAGCCAGCAGGAAATAGAATCTACATCATGAAGATGCCAGCTGTAAGTTATTCCAGTATGCATTTGATGGAAAAGCTACAACTTAGTATTTTTCACAACCCGCTCAAAGTATCACATTGTGGGCTCAATTCGTAACTCCTTCCAAGAAACGTTTGGTTACAAAAAATCTCCATAGGTTTTAGTCATGTATGTGTCTAGCATGAAAATGGAAAGGAAGGAAATAATTCAAGATTTTAATGTGATATTTCTTCCATTGAAGAAAAAAATACCTAATCATTCCATGCCTAATGAAAACCTTTTAATTATTTATTACCCCAAGAATTTTCCTACTTTTATTTCTATGTCGATCAAATGAGCCGAAAAGGCCATTGTACAAGTAACACTCAATGAATCTCTAGATATCAAGAGGTACATACTTAGTCTTAACACTAACCCTATAAATGAGAATGACTAGGCTTCATCTCAAATAAGAAAACAAAACAATGTCTAGACCACGTACAAAGAAGAAAGATCAAGTAGCCATTTATTTGGAAAGTATTCGAAAGGTCATTAATAGGTCATCTAACAAAGTCATCGACGTTAAGAAAATTTCAGTCTAAGGACCATCCACTATGGAAAACTTTAAATGGCCTTTTAGAAAGTAATTCCAAAACAAATTTACCCCCTAATAAAGGTCTTAGTGTTCAAGGGCTCAAAAACATTTTACAAGCATTGGTTGCAATGACAAAGTCTACTTTTGATGAAAATGGGACATGGGAGACTAAATATAACAATGAAACAAATGATAAAGATCAGCCACCTCCTACTATTGGTTGATTTTCAAACTCAATATATAATATGTTTGAAGATGATTATAATTAAGTCTATTTGTCCAAATTAGCACCCCTATAATACAGGTAGAGAGCCTAGTTGGTAAACAAGACCCCTCTACTTTAGACAAGGGAAAACATTAAAGTACAACTAGGAATTACAAAAAACAATTATGTTTTAGCTCTAAAATATGATCCGATTCAATAATTTAAAAACTTAAAAGCCAAAATTTCCATTTTTTAGTTACATAAAATTCCCATAATAGAGTATAAAATTTAGCAACATATTGTTGAAGATTCCAATAAAAATAAATCTAATCCTAGTGGAAATATGGAAATTTTTTATAAACCTTCATATGATCACATTCAGATCATAAAGCACCCTTTAGACAGTTCTCATGCACATAAGATAATTGCATGGGTGACTCTACAACTTCTTCTCATGTCATTCCCCTTTTCATTTGCAAGAAAATCAATGCTCATATGAAACTGTTTGAGGTAAAAATTATGCATCTTGATAGAACCAATGTCAAGAATGTAGGAGAATTAAATAATGTTTTGATTAGATTAACTTCTAATCACAAAGTTCACTAGATAACTGATATAGTGTTTGCAAGCATACCATATGATTATGGCTTGGTCTTAAGATGAGATTAGATGTAACAATTGTAAGGATACTTTGGCAAAAATTGTACTCATCTATGGTTACCCTCGAAAGGTGAACAAAATAACACAATAATTAATAGGGAACACCACATGAAATATGTTAACAATCTAAATGGCCCTAATGAACCAACAATTTTTAGTGAATGTTTAGCTATTGACTCACTATTTGGAAAATTTTCTTAGGAAATTTGTCCTTTTACAAATTCATATCAATATTATGAACTTATAATAGGAAATAAATTGGTAAAAATTGAGAATAACTTACTTTATAGATATAATTCTTTTGGATTAATCACATCATTAGGATTTGGTCAACGTTTCGAACCAACTAATGTGGTTCATCCTCAAGACAACGTGAGAAATTAATAGATCTGAGGGAATAAATAGTAAGGATTCATCACCGCCCAGAGTTAGTCATTGAAAATTAGCCGTTAGGTAATTTGTTACAATGTTTAATGAATTAGTTAGAAATTAGCTGATATGTAATAAATACATATTTTTCGATATTATAAATTAATAATATTAAGTTTAGTTTGAAGTTTTTAAAAATAATAGGTAGAGCATATTTCTTAGCCTCAAGGTCTTTCTTAGAGCCAACAAAGTACCTAGGGTTAAACCTACTTGTTCTAATCCTATCTCTAAGGTTCATCTCCCTGTATATCCAAGAAACCATGGATAGGATTGCCCATATTCTTAAGAAGAGTAATGTCTCTTCTTCATTCAAACCTCTCAATACAATTAAAAGTTCCCTTAGATCCGTTAAGGACACTATCGACCATAATGACTTGAAAGGGGTTTACCATATTCCCTGCTCCTGCGGTATCCCCTACATTGGAGAGACAAGAAGGTCTATTAAGCAGAGAATCGGTGAACATGTGGCTGACATTAGACATAATCGCTCTCACACATCAGGCCTTGCTGAACACTCTGTGAAAACAAAACACCATGTCTACATTGAATAATCCAAAGTAATTGTTAGGGTTGATCATTTCCACCACAAGAAACTCAAAGAAGCGACTGAAATAGATAGGCATCCCAAAAACCTCAATAGGGATAATGGCTGGAAATTGAGTAAAAGCTGGATTCCAACTCTCTCCTCGTTATTCTTCTTCCCTTTCCTCTCCTTTCCCTTTGCGTTCTTGATGAACCTCCTTTCTCGCCTTCATGTTTTCCCCTT
>APFE030556124.1:0-10748 GCA_000404065.3 Pinus taeda | reverse complement strand
AGAAGTGCAATTTCAACCACACACAATGATCAACCAATTAATTAATCAATCAGACCAAAATATTGATGCATATAGAGAATTCGAGCTACCCAGTTGAGATGGATATTCCAAGACAGTGTACTATCAGTTGTAGACTATTCCCGTGTGTATAGGTGTTGCATGCAGTCAAAGGAAGAGCCTAGGGGAATTGTGCAATCTAATTGCAGGAATTTTCATAATAATAGGGGATAATTTCCTCAAGGAGCAATGCAAGGAAATAGGAGCTTAGAGGGTTTGAAAATTGGCTAAGTGTTGGCCAAAGTCAGTGAGTTAGGGAGAGAGATAGACTATACACTTGTAGGTTGTGCTAAGGCTTGAGCAAGCATAATCTGAATTTGATTTCTATTTAATGTTATGCTAGTATCATTTCCTGATATGAACTTTTCTTTGCTTTGGTTTGCTTATCCATAGAGAGTTTATCCATGAGCATGTGATTGTCAATTTATCTAACTTGATGAAATTTAGTGTTTTGCATGAACTTAAAAGCATGAATTTAAATGGATGAATAGAAACATATAAAAACACAAAAAACATAAATAACAGATCTCAATACACAATTTTCTGTTGAAGGAGTTCACCCCTCCTGGGCTACATCTCCTTGGTCCAGCTTTATAGTGTGGGCCTTTGTATTAGCTTCAATACTGATTAAATTATTGTTACATTCATCCAATGCTCTTGGTACCTATTCTAATGAATTTAAAATCTTCAAATCTATTAGAAATGAGTATTGTTTTAATCAATTTGGTTACCAACTACTCTAGGAATGGCCTCCAACATTGGTGGCCCTAGGCTTCAAAAATATTCAAGTGAACAAAAACACCTGTAGATGACCTATTGTACCTTTGAAAACTTCTTCAATGAGTTTGAAACATTCAAATATATCATAAATGACAATCTTTTTACTCAATTTGGTTACCAGCTGCTCTGGGAATGACCTCCAACACCTGGTGGCCCTAGGCTTCAAAAATATTCAAGTGAACAAAAGAACTTGTAGATGACCTCTGCTACCTCTAAAACCTGCTGAAATGAATTCCCAGAATGCTAGTTAGCCAAAAATGACTATTCATTTTCGAAATTTGGTTGAGAATTGAGTAAGTTATGGCTCAAACAGTTTTTCCTAGAAAACCTCCTCTAAATCTGGAGAACTGCCAGTTAAGTCTGCCAAGTTTGGTGGCGGTTCCGGATTTAGTGGCCCCGCCATAAATTTTTCCAACTTAATTACGAATTAAATAAATGATAAACTAATTAGTGGCACACTAATCCCGCTTAACAGTTGGCCCATAGCTCCTGGTTCAGGCGCTTGGTCACATGGGGTGGGGGCTGGCCCCGGGGGGTTTTCTTTTTACCAAACTTGCAGAATCTCTAACTTTTGCATATAATTTAAATTTCCGAACCGTTTGCAGCATTGCAAAGATGGAGACAAACTCTATCCATTCATTTAGGTCTAAAGAAATTGTGATCACTTTAATGTTTTAGCTAAAACATTGATCCCTGATCATTCCTCCCCACTAGAAGCCTTTTGGACCCCAAAAGCTCTCTTGATCACTGATTATGTTGATGAGGGGACTGTTCCCTCATCCTTCCACTATTTATCTATTGAAATTTTCCTAATGTCATCATTTGGATCTTTTCATAAAAAGTCAAATTTTTCCTTGATTCCTACGACCATCTATTGTTTTCTTTGACACCGTCACGCTGCAATATTTCTGAATTTGCAAAACAACAATCTAATTCTACAAAAAAATATATTCTTCCTACCTTGGTCAAAAATCAAAGGAAACTTGGAATCTTTCTCACCTTGCACTTTTTCTCTATGGCGATTTTCAGTTGCTTTTGCCTTGTACTTGAGTCGACTCTTGCCCAAGTTTCTTCACCATTGTAATGTGCCTTTTGAAAACCAACAATGAAAATTTGTGAAACCCATGCCTTCTTTTCCAAGCTTCTTTGTCCTCTTCTCTTTGACCTTTGCAATTTCTTGCACCGACACCTTATTTTCAAAACCACTCAACACCAATGTTGGTTGTTGCAAATGTTTTTCACCTTCTTTCAAAGGCAACCTGTTATCACTCATTACCCATTTAAGCATCTTTATGAAATGTATGATTCAGAACATCTCTTTGTTTGATCATCAACAATGTCAAGTTATGACTTGCATTCACTAGCCTCTTCATTTGCCCTGCATTAACTAAAGAAATGTTTAGTTTCTTGCGATGAGATCTCACAATATACTTCACCCCATCTTTAAGCAAATGATGTTTATGCTCATAGTGATGAAACACCGCTTTCCTATCATAAAAATATGGACTTCCCAAGATAATTCCAAAAATATCAAGTGGAACCACGTTTAACTCGACTTCATCAACAAAGTTTGCAGTAATAGCAAATCTAAAAATGCATTTCCTTGAAACCTGTAAATTGGCATCCTTAAATATCCAAGCCAAAGGGTATGGTTTATGATGTGGTACAGTTTCAAGTTTAAGCTCTTTAACTAAGTCTTCTGAAATCAGGTTTGCTTGTGATCCACTATCAAAGAGTGCATCAATCTTGGTATGATTTGAGATCACTCTGATAGTGAACAACTCTTCCCTTTTTTCTTCATTTGGAGTGTTGTTGTGACTATTTGAGGAACTAGTACTTTCAACATGTTGACCTTTCAGACCCATGGCTGTAATTTTTGTCTCATCTCCTTAATCTTACCATAAGCCTTCTTCAGCTATAGCAACATTTTTTCCCCTCTCTTTGGCTTTCAATCTATCTGGTTCTAATTTTGGATGAAGTTGCTAACAATGGTCTTCATCATGGCCAGTATTTGAACAGTTTTTGCATCTGAGTTTTCCTTCTCTTTTTTGATACTTGCATTCTTCTTTCCCTTCCCTTTTCCCTTACCCTCACTTTCACCTTTCTCTTCTATGTTTTGTTTTCCCCTTGCCTCAATATGCATAGCTTGCACACATACTTCATCTAAGTTGCTTGGGTTAAACATAAGGATAGTATGCTGCAAATAGGAATGTAAACCTCCAATATATTTCAAGAGTGTGTCTTGTGAATTCAAGTTTACTCCCAACAATAAAGCCTTTTTCCTAAACTCTTATGTATAATCTTCGATTGTTTGGCCTTTAAGCTGCCTAAAATTCTACCAACTCATAATGGCTTTTTTCATATAAGCTAAAGGATAAAACTATCTTTTAATTGCAGAAACAAATTCAACCCAAGAAATGGATATCTTACCATGGATTTGCATTTCCTCTTGAGTTTTTTCTTCCCACCAAATTAGTGCAGCTCTTTCTAGCCTCAGTGAAGCCAATTGGATATTTATGTCATCTTCCTGAAGGTTCTAAATTCCACAGTTTACCTCCAACTTTCGAGTCCAATTGTCCAAGTTTTCTGCATTCACTTCTCCATTATACATGGGAAGTTCGAATCTTTTGTCCAATTTCAGTAATGGAGTTTTTCCTTTTGGGGTTTTGGAATGAGTATGGGCAGTGATGGTTGTGGAAGATGATGTTGTCTGAGATGGTGAAGATGATGAGGAAGATTATGAGGACGGTGGAGATGGAGGTGGCTTTCCACCATTCCCTTTAGAATCCTTCTTTTCATCTTTTTTGTCCTTTGAGCTTCCTTCTCCGTGGGGAGGTTTAGAACTCTCTCCAACCATTCTAGTGTTCCTCTCTTCATAGAGGACTTGAACCATCTCAGTCAAAGTGTAGAAATCTTTCTTGAATTCTTCCTCTTCTAAAGAGGTACCTTCATGCCCTCTTTCTCCAGACATAATGGCTATGGATTTAGGCTCAAAAATTTGTATTGATTGTACCTCTTCAATCACTTCAGCCTCTTGTGCAATCTATGACTCTTCTATCTCAATAGATGGAGATGGAACTTGAGGTGATTCAAGTGTTCCCTTGAGTGGTCTTTTGGGTGAGGATGGTGCTTTCTCATCCTTCTTCCTTCTTGTCCTAATCTCAGGACTAGCTATCCATATCTTCCCTTCTCCTCTCTACAACTTCAGCCTTCTAATCATAATGATAATTGCAAGTATCAAACCCTTCAAGAAAATCAAGAAAGCAACCTTGTGCTCTGATGCCAACTTGATCTGAATTTAATTTCTAGTCAATGCTATGTGAGTATCATTTCCAGATATAAAATTTTCTTTTCTTTGGTTTTCTTATCCATAGAGATTTTATCCATGAGCATGTGGTTGTCAATTCATCTAACTTGGTGATATTTAGTGTTTTGCATGAACTTAAATGAATGAATTTAAATGGCTGAACAGAAGCATATGAAAACACAACAAGCACAAATAATAGATCTCAATACACAATTTTTTGTTGGAGTTCACCCCTACTAGGCTACATCTCCTTGGTCTAGCTTCATAGTGTGGGCCTTTGTATTAGCTTCAATAGTGCTAAAATTGTTGTTACATGCATCCAGTGCTCTTGGTACCTATTCCAATTAGTTTAAAACATTTAAATCTATCAAAATTACTACTTTTTTACTCAATTTAGTTACCAACTGATCTGGGAATGGCCTCCAACACCTGGTGGCCATAGTCTTCAAACATCTTCAAGTGAAAAAAAACACTTGTAGATGACCTCTTCTGCCTATGAAACCAAATCCAATGAGTTTAACACATTCAAATCTATCAGAAATGACTATTTTTTACTCAATTTGGTTACCAGCTGCTCTGGGAATGACCTCCAACACCTAGTGGCCCTAGGCTTCAAAAATATTCAAGTGAACAAAAACACTTGTAGATGACTTCTTTTGCCTCTGAAACCTGCTCCAATGAATTCCCAACATGCCAATTAGCCAAAAATGACTATTCATATTCGAAATTTGGTTGATAATTGAGTAAGTTATAGCTCAAACAGGTTTTCTTAGAAAACCTCCTCTAAATCTAGAGAACTGCCAGTTAAGTCCGCCAAGTTTGGTGGTGGTTCCGGATTTAGAGGCTCTACCATAAATTCCACCAACCTAATTACGAATTAATTAAATGATAAACTGATTAGTAGCACATTAATCCCGCTTAATAGTTGGCCCTTAGCTCCTGGTTTAGGCGCTTGGTCACATGGGGTGGCGGCTAGCCCTATGGGGCTTTCTTTTTACCAAACTTGCAGAAGCTCTAACTTTTGCATACAATGTCAGTTTTTCAAACTGTTTGCAACGTTGGAAAGCTGGAGACGAACTTTATCCATTCATTTAGGTCTGAAGAAATTCTAATCACTTTAATGTTTTAGCTAAAACATTGATCCCTGATCAAAGCATATGTATTCATATTTATTCTTTGATTAATGCAATAAAGATAGGAAGGAGTTTTGAATAGTTTCTTTCCCTTAGATAAATATTTGTGCATGTGTGATGCTTTCTTTTGCATGTCAATGATTTGTGTTCTAAGTTGTGAATTAATGTCTGCAAAGTAATAGAGTAGCTTCAAGTCTTGTGATTTAGTAAATTTCATGAGCAATTTCAAATCTACATCATAATTCCTACATGGTATCAAAGATGGATTCACAACAGAAGAAGAAATTTCAAGTTGTTACTCAAAAGTTCGATTCTAGAGATTAGTGTGGCAAGTTTTCTTTAGGGCTAAAAAGATGGATTTCAATAGACTAGGGCTAGATTATGCCTTGGAAGGCACCTCAAATTGTGTTGTATGGAAGGACCGCATTGAGGCAGTATTAGATGGCAATGGGTTACTGGAATACATCAAGATAGTTGTTTCAAAACCTCAAGCATCTGATGCTCAAAACCTTGCTAAGTGGAAGAATGATGTAGCCAAGGTGAGGAGAATAATCTTGGAGGGAGTACGAGATCATACTATCTCGAATGTCCACAGAAAATAATTTTGGTTCCCAATGTGGAAAACATTAATAGAATTATTCAAGAATAGTAGTCACAACAGGAGTTGGCCCTCAAGGATAAACTTTGAAGTATCAAGATGGAGAAGAATGACACAATTCCGCAGTATCTGAGCAAGTTTACATAGTGTCGTGATGAACTTGGTAGGGTCAGTGTTAATGTCCCTGAAGAAGACTTGATAACTCTAGCCCTTTTGGGCCTTCCCAAGAGCTAGCATAACTATCAAGATTTAGTGAATGGGAGGGATAAAATACCAAGTTTGGAGCGCTTATGGTCCGACTTGGTCCAAGAGGAAATAAGGCAGAAGACCAAAGATGGGACTTCATATTTCCTCGGGAATTGTGCAGTGAAATATGATGCTAGATGAGTAGATAAATGGCTAAGTGTTGGCCAGAGTTTCTCATTCAATAGAGAGAACAATAATTTTTGTGTAGGATGTGCTAAGAGTTGGAGCAAGCAATTGTAATAGTTTCTATATTCAACTGATCAATGCAAAGAGGCTTGGGGGTTTTTCCCAGTTGGTTTCCCCTAGTAATCACTATGTATTTGTGGTTTTACTTGTTACATGCCTATGCATGTTGTTCTAAACTGTGATTTCCATTCTACGGATCAGTAGAATAGAATTGTCTCTTGTTTTTCAGTTCAAATCTTGAGCAGTTGCAATTTCCATCAAAACTTCTACATTAATGTATAATTCATTTTGTATTAAGATAGAGTTGACATGTGGTATTTAAAAAATAATAATACTAAAAATATATATATTTTAGTACCACCCATAAATAAAATATTTGGATGCGCATACTAAAAGACAAAAAATATAACAATTTTATATAGAGAGTGAAATTAATTGAAAAAAAAAAAAAAAAGAAAAAATAATATTTTCAAGTATGGGGAAGATTCGGAAGATTTGTAATTCTTTTAGTTTTAACAATATCTCAATGTAAGCCTTACATAAAAATTTTGAATATCGATGTTAAGTAAAATATTTCGATATTAACATCATATGAAATTCATTCAATTCTTAATATGAAGTTTATATGTGGCATTTAAATATATTGATACTAAAAAAATCTAATACTGCTAATAAATAACTATTTTAGTATGCATGTTTAAATAAAATATTTTAGTATTATACATATAGAGAGACTTCCAAACATGAGGGAGATTTGTATTTAAAAATATTTAATAGCATAGAATAATTTAATGTGGACAAAGTAGGCAATATATAAAATATTTTGATATAGATTATTATATAAAAAAATAAAAGACAGCTCGTTTAATGCGGAGTTCAAGGTCAGTGAATATAATGGAGTTTATGATATAAATTATTATATAAAAAAATAAAAGACAACTCGTTTAAGTTTTAATTTCTTCGAGTGAATATTCCAAAATGTATCCACGAAGTAGAAACGTTGACTTGAATGCGGATCTGTATTAGCTAGAAAAAACTATTGTAAAATGAATAAACCTTCTGCATTTAATGAATAGTTGGTAATCTAACTTACCAACTTAAATATTTGGCACACAGATATTCAAAATAGATTTAAAAGTTCAAGGCCAGTGAATATAATGGAGTTCCGAAACGAGGAAGTTACTAATATTTTAGACAGAGGTCAGTGAATTATAAAGACAAGGTTTAATTTTTAATTTCTTCGAGCGAATATTCCAAAATGTATCCACGAAGTAGAAACGTTGACTTGAATGCGGATCTGTATTAGCTAGAAAAAACCTTCTGCATTTAATTAAAATCCAATCCCATTCAGTTTTATATTTTTTTTTCGAGCTAGTATCAAATATCTAATATTTATACTTGCATAACAAACTGCAAGCTGCAATGATGATCCCAAGTGGCTTTGTGATCGCAGTTATTGCTATGAGAATAGCAAGGCTTTGGCCCTCACTTTGAGCAGTTAATTGAGCAGTTATTACATATATTTGAAATGTATAATTGACTATTTGATGTTATTTGGCATATATAAAAGATAAATAATATAAGAACATTTCATGGAAAATACCAACGAAAAATAGAATGTTTAGTGGAATTTATGGTTTATGGTAGAAGAAGATCTATTTCTTGATGTAAGGGTTCTACGCCGTTATCTAGTTGATACAATATAATATAAATCTTTAAAAAAAATCAAATAAACTAAATTTATTTTAAATAAAATTATGAAAATAGTATTTACATTTATTCAAAAAAGTTTAATTGTCAAAAGGCATGTATCCAAACTTAATAGTGCATAGAAACTAAAGCTAACAAAAAGATAGTGATGATTATAGAAAAGTTAAAAGAACTTACGTGGGTTCTACTTTCATTTTGTCTTACTCCTTTGTTCAATCTTGAAACTGCCTAGAGAAATGGAGAAGTTTGGTTTATGAACCCTAAGCTTGGTGGGTGATATGGTGTAAAGGTTCTTTGTACTATTTAGAAATCACATTGACATGGAATATGAATGAAGCCTCAAGTCATTACATTAAAGTTTATCATATCATTAAGTTGTTTTGTGAGTTGTTGATTCGTTCGTTCTTTCTGATAATTTGTAATGATGAAGTGAGCATATCCAAGAATATAAAGTCCAGTTGAGGGAGTTATCACACTGGATCCTAAAACTCATTATTTCCAGTTTGGGTGCCAATGTCTCTAAACACTATAGATCAACCCACTTTGATAATTGTGACTTTCATATTCACATGAATTTCTATCATAATAACAAGACCCTAGAAATAGCAGCTGGGGATCATCAATATTCTCTGAAGCTCATACATACATTAGTTGCCTTACTATTTTGTACCAAGATGATATGGGTGCTCTTCAAATCCGAGCAAAGGAAGAAGAGTGGGTTAATACAAAGCCCTTGCCTGGATCCTTTGCTGTTAAAATAAGTGACTCTCTACTAGTCAAACATTGCAACACAAGTTTCTTCGAAGATTAGAATTATGTTGCAGAAGTAAAAGACATAATTGAATTATTTTTTTAAATGGAAGATTTGGAGTAATTTCATATATCATAGCACAAAGCACCACGTGTTGTATGGAGGATGTAAATCGAGGAGGTTGTCGACTGCGTTCTTTATGTTTATGTCGGATGAAGCTAAATTCCTAATCCTCAGGGATTGATTGATGAGAAGCACCCCCACATGTATAAAGGAAATACATTCAAAGAACATAACGCTTACTTCAAAAACGTTGGCCCAAGTTTGGGTAGAAGTGATGCTTATTTCTGAACATAGTGTGTTGAAAATAGCAACAAGAAATTATATAAATAGCATTGCTCTAGATAAAATTTCAGGTACTAGTGTGGAAAATAGCAAACAAGGAATGAAAAAACAGAAATGCTAAAAATAGCATTGCTATAAATAGCATTTCGGGATAGATTCCAATTTTAATTAGTTCCTAAATTAAAATTGAGAATTAAAATTCGAATTTGATCTTAGCAGTTGTTTGTAAAATAATTAATTAATTCATCTTGAGTTAATTAGTTGGAGAAAATCAAACATGAAGTCTTTGTGAAGACATGCAACAGTTAGCCCTTTGATTGAGGAAGTTATCTCTTAATTAAGGAGATAAGGATGAGTTGTATTTGAGTTGTAATTAATTAGCTCAGTTAACTGAGTTAAGTCCAGTTAAATTAGTTTCAAACAGTTGGAGGAACTAATTGTGAGTTCAGTCAGTTAATGCATGCATGCATGCACTAGTGTTCTCTAGATACTGAATTACATCTCCGCATTTAAATAACCAATGACATGTCGTTCATAGAAAGACCCATTTGACGATTAAGAGGAAGATGTGTACTATCAGTGAAGGATGTTTTCCCTATAAGGCAACTCATCCCATGCTCGATAGATTATCTCGCTTCTATCAAGACTTGCGCAGTTATTTCAAGTTCAGTTTTGTGTGTGAGCGAGGATTATTCCACAGGTTTGCAGCTAGAGATCCAGGGAACACTGGCGCCAAGGAATGGGGCTTGGTGAGGACTGAAGGAAGGCTATGTTGTTGTCTTGCTATCTATATTAGCACGATGAGGGTGTACTGGGATTGGCATTTAGCTTGGTGAGCTAAGACTTTGTATATATCCTAAGATATTTCATTCACTGTAGTAATACATATGCGGGGTTTTAGTGAGCCCTTTCCCGCAATATCTTAGTCGCTTATGTTGTATTGATTCTTCTTCTAAGGTTATGTGTGTCTACTTGATCTTTGCTCGATCTATTTAAGTTCCACAAGTTTGATTGATGAGAGATAAGTTCATTTTGCTTTAGTTTATTGCATTATCTAGGCTAATCTACATGAGAATCTTCTAAGCATGGTATCAAGCTGAGTTTATTGGCGCACGTGAAAGTTACGCAAGAATAGAATTCGAGAGTTATAAAAATAATAATAATAATAATAATAAATAAATAAATAGGCCATGAGTTTGCAAAGAAGATCTGAATTTTTTTGTCGAAAATTTTCAAAAACAAATAGCATATTTTTATTCCTTGTGGAAAAATACCCAAATTCAAAAAAAAAATATCGGCTGAATCGGAGTTCGGATGAGGGAGATATCACTGATTTAAAATCAGCATTTTTTCTAGAAAATTTCGTGACGGCGGGAAAGATGAAACAAATTGGTGTGCTAGCCAAGAACTTGTATGATCTTGAGGTTCAAGATGCATGCAAAGCCTTGAGGAGTAAGGCAAATGTTGAATACTTGGTGGTTGAGAGGGAGAGTACATTACCTCTCAACATGCAGCACCAGAAGAAGTCTTAGATAATTATGGAGGATCCATAATTGGTGAAGCAACTTCAGGAGGTTGTGGAGCAGCCACAACTAGAGAAGCTGAGAGGAGACCAAGTGGAGGCATCCACTCATG
>APFE030556123.1:39792-125019 GCA_000404065.3 Pinus taeda | reverse complement strand
CAAAGGATTTGAATGCCTTCAAGCTTTAGACCTGTAAATGAAGAGCTACACTAGTATAAAGCTTTAAACATTTAATTTTGGTGCTTCCGAATTCTGAATTGTTGGTCAAGAAATCAATATCCATTATCTCTAGAAAGATGTACACCCAAATCAAACAGCTTGAATACTCCAGAGCTTTAAATATAACTACACGAATAATTTTAAATGGAAGCTTCGCAGAAACGATGCCGCAAGGAATGTATATGCTATAAGCGGTATAGACATAGATTGCTAATGCTCAATCTTTAAAGCTCTGAATATGTATAGATGAATCAAACGGCTCGAATGCGCGAAAACTTTAAACACGCATATTTATAGAAGAAATTAGTTGTCTTGAACATAAACACATGACTTGCAACATATCAATCCTTAAAGGTCTGGCAAGCATATGTTTATAAACCAAACTGTTGGAATGCTCAAGCGCTTAAATTTGCTTTCACAGAGTAGCATAACTTGAAACTTGAAAGCTCTGGCAAACAGGTATTTATAAATCAAATTGTTGTAATACTTAAGAACTTGGGTTTTCTTTCACGTATTCGCATAAATTGCAGAAATTTAATCGTTAAGGCTCTAACACAAATATCCGAATTAAAGGGATCAACAGAATTGGAGTTGGCCTGAAATGCTAACATTGCCGAACTATGCTCGCCTGTAAGTGTTAACCAGGATTTTAAATTGTTCTTTGATTGTTTATAAGCAAGATTGCTCCAGCCATATTATTCTTACATTCATTTCTTGCCGGTACCCTTACATTCATTTTTTGTTGTTCTAATGTGTTATTTTGATGGGAAAGATAATCAACCATTATCTGGATTGGATTGGAGCCGATAAACAAATTGAAGGGAATTGTGGACGCGGTTTATCGGGTTTTTTATGTTAAATAATTTAAATAGATTAATTTTCCAAAATTTACCCAAGATTCTCACTGTCCTGTGTAAATAGAGTCGTGAATATTCAAAATTCATAGAATTCTACCATTGTTCTCTCGGTCAGCTCAAGAGGCTTTGACAACCGAGTCTTAAGTTTGGGTATTAGTGCATTCTCTTCCATCAACACATGCTTTTCGCGAACAATTATTGGTATATATTCCAGACAGGCAGAGACAACAAGTTATAGATTCTGCTGGGTTATGAAAATGATGTGGTTGTTTTGGTGAAGCGTTTGAAACAAAGATGAGAGATTAATTATTGATTCAATGTTTGGGAAATAATGTCCAAACACTTGTTTTCACGTATGGAAATTCTACAATTAAAATAATAATTTTCTATCACAAATATTAATTACAAAGCTCAATGCTTACATGAATAATGTCCAAAAATTTGTTTATATGTATAGCAATATATGGACTTACAATTTATTTCTACTCTTGAAATATAAATTAAAAATAATTAAAACAATAAAATACACACACACACATATATATATAATTTTTTATTAAAATAAAAAATTGTAATTTAATGTGGAGACAATTATTGCTTTACATAAAAAATTGTGGAGATAATTACTGCTTTACATCGAAAATAAAAATTTAGATGAATATGCAAAGATGTCAAATTTTCCAATTTACATAAATGAACTCTCCATCGTTTACAATTGAATGAAAAAACACTATACAATTCAATATAGAAAAACTACATGTGGTTAGTTTACAATTGAATGGAAAAACACTATATACAATTCAATATAGAAAAACTACATGTGGTTAATTGAATTTTACTTGACTATCTCAATTCTTAGGAACCTATAATTAAATATGAATGCAATGTCTTTGCATAGTGATTTGATTCCTAGATGCATATTTTCTAACGTTTGAATTTGAACTTTTAACGTTTTACAAGAAGCCATGTATTAGAAATACAATTTTTAACCACATTACAATTTCTTGTTTTTTATAAATGCTTTTGCATGCATAAATGGATCTATGACACACTCAATTTAATTTAATTTGGTTGATTTTTAGAATGTATTGGCATTTTGAGTGTCTAGTATTTAGTGTTTCAGCTTGCAGTTGTAATGACATTCTAGAATGCATGCTTTTGTTAACAGACTCAGATATACTTACAAATTATAAACTTAGTAAAAAAATAAACAAAAAAAATTAAATTTAATGTTTGAATTGTTATTGTTTGATTATGAAAATTAAAATACATGTTTTTTAATTTAAAAATTCTATCAGCCTTTCTTTGCACCTTTTGGGGCAATTGCTAGTTTACTTCTGATATTAAGTAATTTTTCAAGTTTTTAGTTCCGATTGTTCCTTTTATTAGTCATAGAGTATAGAAATTTAGTTTCGGTCAAAATTTGTACTATTATAACATTATGTGCGTATCGTAAATAAAATAATTAATCTTCAGAAATGAAAGTTCAATTTTTTGGTTGGTTGAAATATTTGAAAAGACTATTTAGGTGTGTAGTTATAGGTGACGAGCGAAATAAATAAATAAGTAAATATGTTTATTTAAAAAAATGCAAAGTAACGTCACACATGACCATTTATGTGATAAAATTACTTGACTGTAATTGTAATGAATATAAAATATGTTTTGTGTTTTATATGTCTTAGAAATAAATTAGTGAGAAAATGACATGTTTATTCGAGACTATACATATTCTTAATAAAAAAATATGCTTATTGGACTTGTTTTAAATAAAAGTTGAATTAAAAAATAAGAACATTAATGATCAAATCCTTTTTTTAGAAAATGTAAAGTTCCATCCAAACATTAAATAAAACCAAAATATAATTAAAGAGAACTTGAAGAGTGTAAACCACATTTTACTTGAATTTTGGGAGTGCACATCTAAAGATAATTAAAAAGTTTTGTATTCTAAAAATTTAAGAACATTGATGATCCAATTCCATTGTTGATTTCCAATAGTATTAACACACCCTCAACAATTAATATATTCTCTTGATTGCAGAGGGGCACGTTTGGTATTCATAGCAGAAAATTTAGTGTGGAGAAGTAGAAGTGAAATTGCATAATACATTAATCATCTAACACCTTGCAAAGACCTCTAAAACCCATTAGTCAATTTAACATCACACATTAGTCAATTTAACATCACACGGGGAGTTGTGAAGCTTGTTGTGAAGGAGAGTTGTGAAGCTTGTCATGAAGTAGAGTTGTAGAAAAGTATGAAGAAGAAAAATATGAAGATTAGAGTCTATGAAGTCATCAGCCAAAAAATAAATATATAGAGGATTCAAACTAGTAAGTACATCCTATTTTTATGCTTTTAATAGTTTGTTATTTTGTTCCAATGTCTTTCAACTTGAATCACATTTTCTTGCTTTGTTTATGCTTTGTTTCTCCTCTGTTTATATGCATTTCATAGTTTTTTTGTTTTAAGTCACATGCATTTTGGTGCAATGGGGAGGCAAAAAGGATATATATATCTTATAATTTATTTTATTTTATTTATTTATTATTTTTCCAGTGTGCTAGTCTTCTAATTTTTTCTTTGGCAAGTCATACAAACTTATTTTAGCAAAATTTGTCAAAAACCTCAATGCTTGCAGCGCTTTTAATGATTGGCACGTTCTTTTTCAAAAACAATTTCATGTCTTGACTGCTTTGCTAATGAATGATTCATTGCCTTTTTCTTCGGGGGTTTGCAATACTATTTTACAAATTTTCCAATGAAAGAAGGAAAGGAAACGAGTCAAATAGTAAGTTTGACAGTATTCCAAAAAAGGGTACTCCAGGACACAGTGACACATTCCCCTATGGATTTTGACGTTGATGCAACAAAAATGCAAAAGACAAATGGTCTAGCACACACAACGACTAAAGCCACAAGGGTTCAATTCCATAATATAAATCAATTCTTAAGTTTTAGGATTTTAAGAAAAAAGGGGTTAGAATCAAAATTAACAAGTGTGTAGGAATAAATTATGAATTAATAAAAATTCACAATAGAAATCAATTCGTAGGGCTCGTTTGAACATCAATCCATTTAACAATCATACAACTTACAATAAAAATTACTACTCATTACAGAAATACATGCCAGTTCATACAAATTTGAAGGTACGAGGGTGTTTACAAAACTTTAGAACTATAGTTAAACTCGGCATAGGAGAAATGCGAGAATTCATCCTTTCTCTTTTTATTCCCCAAAAAAAACTGACTATGACAACCAAGAGACATGAAATGTGAATAGTTTCCCCTTCTCTACAAAAATAAGGGAAACGAAAAACTACGTTTACAACAATAAAATAACTTTCAAGATGAGTAACTTCTCCAACTAATTTCTAAAAAAAAAATCAACACTTACTCTAAAATTAAATATTTAAAAATTCTTAACAAAAATATTTTCCCAACATTACCATGTGACCATCCCATCACATTGGTAAGCTCTTGTCCAAAATTCATCAAATTTTTTGTTTGTCCAATGTACCTACATCAAGCTCCCCATGAAAGAAATATTTATGAGCTCCTACTTATAAGGTCTTCTAAAAAATGACCTACTTTTTGAAGAGCTACAACATTCATCCAAGTAGAATCCTCAATCAGATGACCTTTACACTTCGCTAAGTACTCCATATAGTTTCCTCATGTTTTCTTTGCAACCTTTGTGTTGAAAAACATTTCAGCTTCCAATGTCTTTTCCATCAGAAATAGTTTTACCCACCGATACTCATTTAATTCATCATTGTCCATGTATGTTATAAGTAAGTCTTTGCCGCCAATTGGATAAGGATAAAAATTAGTCACATTGAATATTAGTGAAATACATATGCCTGTGAGTAACTCCAGTTCATAAGAATTTGTAGAAAGCTTACAAAGTATCTTGCAAGGACCTATTTTCTTCATCTTCAGTTTATTATACTCCTTCCTTGGAAATATGATTGCTTAGGTGAGCTAAGACCATGTCTCCCACCTCAAAGTTCAAATCTCTTCATTCTATATATGTTTTTTTCTTGTATTTGAAGTTTCTGACTTGTAACCTCTGCTTAACTTACTCATGTAACTCACTCATTGTTGTTGTGAAATCTTATCCTTTAACAATTATCTGAGAATCGTTAAGAAACATTGATGCCTTATCACAATTACTACAATATCATTTACTAGGTAATATATTCATTGTTCATTCATTTGATAATAAAAAATTTGATGAGAGCCATATATAAAGTGTATCATAAAACATTCTCATAACCAACATATATTCAACATAATTAACAAAGCTATAACATCCATAAAAAACACATATGAACAAGTATGTTTACCCATCAATACAAGAGGAAATGAGTTCTTATTCACATATGCGAAATGCAACCAGGTCTGGGACTTCGACAAACCACCCAACCGTAGATTGGGCTAAAACAAATCTTTCTTTCATCTAATCACCATGTGCCATATTCAAAGCATCAATGTAGGATCTCATGGAACAAATAAAAAAAAACATACTAGGGCTTGCAATGCCAAACCACCTCAACTCTCAACCAGTGAATCCACCTCACTCTCGAACATCACTAACCATCACCAGATTGGTCTCTACCTAAGTTTTCTAGGGCTTGAGAGTGTTTGTTCCAACTAGGGCTTCCATGAATAGTAAGTGAACCCACAGTTGTTGTCGGACTTCTAGAGCGTTTGTGCAGCCAAGGCTTCCAATACTAGTAACTCAACTCACCAAGGGCTTTTAGAGTGTTTGTCCACCAAGACTTCCAAGACTAGTAACACAATCCAAGCTGTTACATGGCTTCTAAAGAGTTTATCCAACCAAGGCTTCTAAGAAGTGGTAACTCAACCCACAACCATAAGGAACATGAGAACCAACAAGAAAACAAAAGGAAAGACACTTACAACACCATGGCTATCTAGGAAATGGTAAGACTAGGCGAATCCAATGCCAATCTAGGAAATCCACCATATCAATGACTAATCATAACCAAGAAACTACATGCATGTGTCATGCATGCCAAAACTAGCAAGGAAATCATACAAGCAACTCGGTACCTGCAAGAAAATCCCACTATAGTTGTTGATCCATATGTCCTCTTGTGCTTTTCCACTCTTCCTTTACCTCCTTGCTCCAAATCCCAAATATGCCACACTCCTCCAAAAGTGCTCCAAGAAAACTCTAAGTGTCCAAGAGTATGAGAAAGAGTAGAAAATGAAAGCTACGAAACTAAAAAAAAAAAAAAAAAAAAAAACTACAAACTGATCCTCAGAATCCTTTTGATTAATAAGGTCTCTATTTTTCTTCATTTTCCATTATTTTCCTCCATTTTCCTCATTGCATCCAACGCGTAACCTTTCACCTCCCTTTTCTCCTAATTTCCATTATTTTCAAAAATAAATTGCCAATTAATCTCACTTTGCCTTTCCAAAGCCTTTGTCAATTTCCATAGCCATTAATTAATTACAAACGATCTCCAACACTATATTTTTGCCCAAAATTTAGCTTGAAATGCGTGTCCCATAACCATGGTTATTATTTTTTCCTTTACTAACTTTATTACACAAATATTTGACCAAGGTTGTTACAACCAAGAATATTTGATGTGTTCATTGCCCTCCAAATTTGATGTATTTTCTCTTTTATCATTCTCACAAAAACAACACAAGAAAGATTTCACAATTTACATGTGGAACCCCAAGATGTCCATCAACATATGGATGATTTAATTACATATCATATGTGTAATTCTACTCCTCGCCATTTGCCAATAATTGTTGTGATAATTAAGATGATTATTCTCCTTAATAATTATTGTGGAATGTAAGAGGGTTATCACCTAAAAATTGTGTAAATGCATAATTAAAATAATAGGAAATTTTTAATTTAATAAATTTTTTGATGTTGTTTAGTTAATTTATTTTAGGTGATTACTTGTTATTTTAATTATTATAATTTAAATTATATATATATATATATAATATATATATTATATAGATATAAATTTGGGGGCAAAAATATTGTTATTCTTTTCGAATATATATTTTTATAAACTTAGAGCATTTAAAATGAAATTAAATTTAAATTATGTTATTCACAAATTTACATTCCATTTGTTAAATTTTACTATGTATTTGCTATTTTTATACATACAATAAATTTACATGATTGTAACCATTATTCCTTTATTATACAATAAATTTGATTCTATTGAATAAGAAGGATAATCTATGGATTAGAGGTGGCAAGCTAATCTTACCAGTATTTAAAATTATGTTGAGAATTTGATGACCTTCTTGAAAGCCAAAATCATTTCTTTGTATTTAGGCACAATCCATTGACCCGATCCTTGTCTCTTCATTATAACTGGTGCTGAATATCACATATATGTTCATTATCCACTGTGACTCGTAGGGGCTGAGTTAAAGGTTTAAAGCTGAACTCGGATGCCATGACAAGGATAGAGATTGCTTTGATCAAAAGTTTCGAACTTTGTTGCGGCGGTATGCTGCTATTACGTAAGCGCTTTCGTAATATTGTTTGTTGTTTGACTCTAAGTTATTTCTATCCAATCGCTTAGGGTTGAGTAGCCGACGTGAGACTTCAAATTTCACTAGGATCTGTGTGAGCTTAGCTGGATTGCTTATTTGCAGGAATATTATTGAATGGGACGGACACAGGTGAGTTTAAAACTTTAGGTCACTTAAAAATAAAAATACAATCCCGATAAAGATGGCTCTCTGCTTAAGCAACACATTACAACATTGTGTTTGTTGTATGCGGAATGTGCGGCGCCTTCACGAAAGTTATCGAGCTATGCTTTGACTCGATAGCGAATATATATAAATTAAAGTTCAGGAACCTGTCAGTGAATCATCTGTGTGTTAGAGTCCGCAATTTTCACGTTCTGGCCGTCGTATCCGGCGCAGGGTCATGTCGACCACTGCTTCAATTTGCAATATGATATCAAATCGCGGGAGACGATGGTAGAAGCCGGATTTTCTAATGAAATTATTCAGAAATTGTTGGTAAATGTTTTAAACAACTCAGTGAAAAGAAGTATAAAACGATTTAGATAATGTGATTAATCTATTGAACATGAAACGAGGTCTATGACTAAAATGCGCATCTGGGCTATAGTTTCAGCCATGGAGTTACTATAAACGCTGTACATATCAATCCTTATAGGTTTATGCATGCATCTTGCCAGACTACGGCACGTATAAATCTCTCCTTTCTTAGTGCCGAAGTAAATTAGCGTGATAATGTTATTGGAAGATTTTAGGTAAATTACGGTGATTATGTTATTGGGAGATTTTAGGGATTTTGGGTTTGTAGGCAAAATGATTGTTTAAATTAGGGTGATTATGTTATTGGAAGATTTTAGGGATTTTGGGTTTGTAAAACATTATGTAATATATGATTGGAGACTGAGTTGAGAGGTAGTGAAATATTCATTTATTACTAAATCAATTATAATGGGTGATTTTAGTCTTTCAAAAAACTATTGGAATATATGGGTGATTTTAGTCTTTCAAAAACTATTGGAATATAAGAAAATGGAAGGTTGTTATGTATTAGGGTATTTTTATGGGTTATTGTTATAATTATGAGAGAACTCAGAACTAAACACAAAATACACATAGCTTGTTCATTCCATTACCAAATATGGATTTTTATAAACAGTGGAGAAGTTTCTGGATTCAGGTTGTTGGTGGCTTCTTCAAGATGCCATCAGAGGTCTCCAAAAGACTCGAGACCATCTCCTGAACTCTCGAGAAGAAACTAGAAAGTGCATTAAATGCATACACTGGTTGGAATTATTAATGTTTTCCAACACCCCCCTTAATTCCAACCATATGACAAATATACTATAGCACAATACATAAGACACTATAAACATAGTCATGCCTGCTGGTGTAAGTCTCAGCGAGGCTTACAAAATAGTTTGGATTTTTTATAACACACAATTTTATAACACATCTTTCATTTTTTCCTTCTTTCTAAAGGGTCCATGCTTGTTCATTTGTTGATGCAATTTCATCTTCACCTCTCTTGACATAGAATAGTGATGGATCTTCTCCTTTCTTGATTGCGGGTTAGCATTCTTTGTATTCAATATTTTTGCAGGTTCTTGGGACTTATGGTTATCCCTTAATGCTTGCAATTTCTTCGGTTATTGCTTCTTCTTGGTTGTCAATATCTGCACACTTAAAAACAATGTTAGATTTATATAAAAGATCATAAAAAGAATCATTGTGATTCTGCCCTTTTTAGAGAGTTTTGCTTCTTTCATCTTTCTTTGTTGACATAGTTGGTTGATTTATGTATTCAACCTCTTTAATCAACTTTGTTGTAGCAAACATGTTTTCCTACATTTGATTTGTGTATGCAGGTAGACAACTCTTCTCACCAAACAACAACTCATCAATAAGATGCTTTTCTTGCATGAGATTGAACCACTCTTCATGAGATACATAATTCTCATCAAATTTCACTTCATACGTCTATACATCACAAGGAGTTTCCTCACTGTCACATGCTACTCTATTGTCAACTACAATCATACTTTCAGTCTTGATCCCACTTATCATGCTTTCAACACAATCACCATTTTTAACAACACCACTTTCATCATCTTCAACTTTCTCACTCCCCTCCATACCGTACTTCCTTTCAAGAGCATCCCAAAATATTTTTGCATTATGTATTTCAACAAATTCATGCAAAATACTAGACAAAATATTTTCATCTAGAGCCGATATAATGAAAAGTAATGCTACCACACTTCTACAATTATCATCAGAATTCATAGAAATTTCTTGGACAAATTTCCATAATTCTACTGAACCAAACAATCTTTCCATTTTAATTGCCCAAAGCTTAAATTTTTTACTTGAGAAAATAGGAAAAACTGATATTAATCGCTTCAATATTTCATCATCGGTGTCTTCAAATTCTTCATGTTGATTCATGTCTTCATTAACCATGAATTTAATAACAAGAAACATTTCAAATCCTTCTGCAACTTCTACCATTTCATTCTTTCTCCTAAAGTATTTTAATATTCTTCGTGATTTTTTTGAGTCTCTTTTGTTGACCCATCACTCTATCAAAGAACCAAATTTATAGCAAACAATGAACTCTGGCTCCTCAACATACTTCAATTCATACCAAACACAGTTTCCAAGGAAATAATTGGCATCAAACACCAAGCATCACCAGCGGCTACACAACTCACACTGCCCAAAGCTAAACCCTGTATACCTTTGTGAGCATACTCAACAACCATAATAACAAATTTAGACTCACCACATAGCACTAATAACCCGAACAACAACCATGCCTTGCATATTCTCATTTTAAACCATGAAGCATTCAAAGTAAACAAATCCATTATATTTTTTTCAAGGAATAACATAAACTTTACAACACAATTTCCATAGATAAAACTTCCCAGTGATAAACTTCACAATTTTCTTTTTTAATTAATAATCCTCTCACCACTCAAATATCAAATCAAATATTTTAAAAAACTTATGTCTCCAAAAATAACAAACGAAAATTTCATTTGCTTTGTTTCAAAATACTTGAAAATGTTAGAAACCTTTTAACTCGAATCACTTCCACGATTTTCAAGCTCGATAAAAATTCTTTGATCCAATGCACTAGTCAGTTGGAGGGGCATCTCAATGCTTCGTTTAGAGGCACCTCTAAATGCTCAGGTTAAGGCATACGACCGTAGCTATAGATTTGCAACATGAAAAATACTAGAAACAACACCCAACAATTATCGACACTTAGATCCACTTACAATAGCCATGTCAATATCTCCCACTTACAGATCTGGTTGTAGCATTCAATTCAAACAACGAAATTTCATCACACTAACAGCACAAACTCCTAGTAGAATGCTCAACACAAGATGCTTGCAGATTTTACCTTCACGACACTGGTGATATCTCACAATATTTTGGACAGCTCTTTCTCATGCCTTGCCAATAGCTGAAGCAGCACACGAGCTTTAGAAGAATAAAATCCCAAACAATCACAACAACACTTGCAATATTTGCAGTGGCTCCTTAACAACAAAAAACTCCATGAAATCCACACCATCTCCAAACACTTTTCACAACTACATGCTCTCTTTACTACTGCAACCCTCTAACGAGGAGAACACGTAACAAAATAGCATGTACTCTCGCTTGCAAGATCTCCACAATATCTTGGTAAATAGAATAACAGTGGCTCTCTATTAAGATCAAGAGTTCATGGCTCCCTTCAACCAGCTCTCACGACTTCACATAGCTCAGTGTGATTATGCTTCATTCCCATAGCAGCAAAAGCTCACTCTCTGAGCACAATCAACACAGCAAGAAAATTCATGTTGTCTCATGCTCTCTACATAGCAGGCTCTACACACAACTCTTAAACAACTCAGACAGTAGGCTCTCTCATAGCTATTCAACACACAACACTAGAAAAAACAAAACACTAGGAGGCAGTCTTTAGTTCTTCATTGCAATAGACCAATCTGACCGTGAGCAAGCACAAACCAACATCTCCAATCTTCACACACCTTAAACACTTTTAGAAGTCTGATGACCCTTCCACAACCTACAAACTTCCTCAGCCACTACTCACAACTCACCTGAGCTCTCACACCATATCAGAGAACACAAAATGGAACATAGAAAACACACAGCTTGTCCATTCCATTACGAGACAAGCATTTTTATACACAAAAAAAAATTGTGTTATGTTAAAAAAAAAAGGAAAAGAAAAAAAATAAACGTATAAAAATCCCTGTTTGGTAATGGAATGTAAAAGCTCGGTTGTGTTAAGTCAATGTGGGTTCTCTGTTAACAACACAATTAGAAGCTAAAAACTATTAGTTCAAATGAGATCCATGATCATTTATGTGATGTTACTTCTTGTTGAGATAATTTTGGTCAGAAGGATTGAATAAATTTGATGGTTTTGGTGAAATTGCATGTAGAATTGAAGCACATGAAATAGTGTGCAACCTTGCCACAAAAGGGTTAGGAAATAGCATGTACAATTGCAAGAGAATGGTAAAAGCCCAAAATTTCTGTGAAAAGAAGGAATCCAAGGAAACAATTGATGCATAAATCACTAGAGTTAAAGTGGTCGAGTTAAGTTTGCTTGAGTCTTTTGGATCAATTTTGATGGGATCAAGGATGCTACTTGCAGTTTACCAACCCATGATAATGAGGTCGGCTTGGGCCCACATAGTCATTTATAAAAAGATGGAAGTTGAGGGGATTTGGGTTGGCTATGTGGGGGTATTGGTTGGTAGAGTTGCCTGCGTGCTTACTATTATAATGTTGTTCTAAATAGGCTCATGAGATGAATTGGTCGGCTAAAGGAGGTAATGTTGTAATGATGTGCCTAACACATTTGAAATATTAATAGAAAATGATTGATAGAGGGATTGTCCAACCTCTTGTATTTTATTCCATGGTTGCATGATATGTTGGGTTTTGTTTATTTTAAATATATTAAAATAAAGTTCTAAGTAGTTTACAATGGAGGTACATGTTATTCAAACAATAAGTATTTTACAAATCTGATTATGAAAAATTACATCATGATATTCACTATTTAGTAATGGAGGATGCTTCAGTAATGGAGTTTTAGCTAACAGAAGATGCTTCAAGGACTAGTTGTGCATATGGTATTTTCATGATAGTTCAGGTAAGAATGGTATTTTTTCTCGAATATACACTTTCTCTTTTAACAGTAGTTTGTGCATTGGGACATATGGATTTTTGAGGAATCATCTCAGACATGTTTTGTTTTTGTTTCCCACATTGTACCTAGAATTTTGGTTGGGCTTTAGAAAGTGTGATGTTTTGGGCCAGTTTCTATCGGCCCTATGGTGTTGTTCGATGGTGGTAGGGGTGAATATTGGGTTTCCTGGGCTAGGATATATTTATTTCTTGGGTGGACACAAGGTCTTTCATCATCATGAATGTTTCCTTTTCCACTTCCTAAAGCGATTCACGTTATATTTTTTTTTATTTGTGCAATATATATCCTAGTACTCATTTGGGTTGAAAATTTGTGGACTCCTCGTTGGAGGACTAATGCACAACTAGATGGAAATTTGGTTGGCGGCAACGTTGAGTCTCAAGTGTAACAGGATGAGAATGACCTTCATTTTCTATCGAAGAAGTGGATAAATTATTTTAATATATCGCTACCGTTCAAAGATGTAAGTTTTAGATGTTGTCATAGGTAGTGGAAGATCTTGAGTTGTTGGTGTTGTTGTTGTTGTTGTTGTTGTTGTTGGTATCAACAGAGGTTTTTTTTGTTCTTTATATATCTCCATTACTTTCCAGTTTTGGTCGGAGGCCATTGAGCTATGGCTATGGGACAATGGCGCTATGGTGGTGGATTTTCTCAGCTACCTCTTCTGGTGGTATATCAACAAGATTGTTTCTTATTAAAGTATTGTGTTGCGGGTGGAAGTGATGGATATCTCCACTATGTAAATTTGGACATAGAGCTATAGACACGAGTTATTATTTTCCAGTTCTTCAAGGTATCCTGGGCACCTGACATATGGTTGAGGTTTGGTGGGATTTTGCACGTCACAGATTTGTGGTGTTTGATGTCTACATCATCCTGACCTTCTAGTCTGTCTATATATGTCCTAGGCATATTTCTTGTAGTGGCAACAATTACTATCATTAGGTGGATTTATCTCATTTACTTTTGGTGTGACGTACCTATTGTGGATATTTATTTTCTGACATTCCTTAGCCAACGTACATTATTGGCATGGGGTTTTCTTATTTTCCACATAAGGGCCTGTCTAGATTTGGTGGGTACTATATCATTTTACATTTGTGGGTGTCCTTGGAGGATGGACTCGCTTGGAGATCCCTAGATAGTGCGTGGTTGGTGTTGGTTTCCCTTTGGTAGCTGGGATGATTGAGTACTTATTTCCTCGGGTATCCACATGTCATCCTTGGTGGATGATGATGGAGAGTCTTATTGACTTCTTTAGATGTTGACATATGCATTCAATAGGCCTTTGTACATGCCATGATAGACACAAAGCGAAATTACACACATTAGGCGCACTCTTAGGGTGTTGAGTCATCTTCATTGCATGGGGGGGAACACGTTGTTGTTGGATCAATGTACACTTGCAAATCCTCTCCCTAAGGAGGACCCTCGCCTTCAACATGAGTTTCATGGAACTTTGGGCCATTGAGGATGGCAGAAAAAAAACATGAAATGTGCAGTGGAACCAAAGTTACTGAGTCTTGGACATGACATCCTGTGGGATAGGGTGCTAAGACTACAGAACCAGGTACTAGTTGGGAGGTGGTTCATTGCGGGCTTACGATACACATACATGGTGGGGTGGGTATCTACACAATGGATGCCTATTCTGGGATATACACCTAAGGTGAGTAAATTACTAGATCAATCATATAGATTCCATTTATTGCATAAGGAGGACTCATAGCACATTTTAATGACCCCATGGGTTCGTGTATGGATTTTTCTTCAGCTAAGCAGATGGTATGTTTGGTTTAATTCGCTTCTGGACACCCTACATAATAACTTAATTTGGGTTAAACTCCATGAGTTTCCACTTGATTTTTGGACCACACACTCCTTGGAGGAGATTGGGAATGTGGAGGGACATCTTTTATACATGGATTCCCTGGTCTTGGGTGCACCTGGCAAGAGGGCGGCTTGGATTTTGGTTGAGGTGAATTATACTAGGGGTATTTTAGAGAGAATTGATTTGGAATGGGACACTCTACACATCAAACAAAGGATTGATTATTGGGGCATTTTATTTCATTACTTGCTATGCCACCACACAGGTCATGTATTGGAGAGATGCCCCAGCGTTTTCTTGACAAAGGTGTCACACTCCACGACAAATTATAGGCAACAAATGAATAAAGAAATACCCTTTCTTGGTCTCTATCAAAGACCGATAAAGGTATCACCACATCCTCTGATAAGTCTTTTATATTTGGGAACAAATCTGTTTCACTCCCTTCTGATTCTTTTATTTCTTTGCACCTTATTTTGTTAGATTCTTGTCTAAAGGGGACCCAAAATCCTCACACATCGCACCCTAATATTCTTTCGATTGGAAATCCCATTGTCCCTGATGTTGAAATGGTTCCTTGCTCCTCTTCATATCTAAATACATCATCTATAAATCCCACTGTTGATCACTCTGTGAATCTCCTTTTGGTACATCTGCCTTTATATGAACCCTCATCTTCTGCCTCTCCTTTACCTTCGCTTCCCCCTCCATCGGATCCTCAACCTCCCTCCTCTCCAAACAACTTGATTAACAATGACTTGGAATTCTTGATGCTCAACCCGACGATGGACCTCTCTGTCCTTACAGTTCATAAGTGAAAAACTTGTGTCCCCTCACCTATCATCAACCTTGAATCAACCAAAAACATTACCACTCATTTCCGGGGGGTAAGGGAAGCAGACACTTCTGAGGGAAATGATCGAGTAAACACATTTTTCATGACGCTGCTAGATTATACGATGTTCCTATCCTTGATTCCATTTCATCTAGGGCCCTTAGAGCATGCGAGCCCTCCGATACAGGGCCATGATGAACAACATATCATTAATATGCATGACTTGGGGAACATAACTAAAATGTTGTACTTGTGTCACCTTGTCCTTTCTATATGACTTTTCATTGTTCTCATACAAGAGAGAATGGTTGATTCTATGAGATTGTTAGCATATTTTCGATTGGTATTTCCTAATTGGTGCATGGTTGTTGTTGACTCCTGTGGATTTTCGGGTGGCTTTGTTGCTCCTTAGGATCCATATTGGGAAAATTTGAAGGTACACAAGTTTTTTAGTGGAATTTTGCTTTCTAGACAAATTTCAGGTTTGGTAGAGAAGATCCACGTTTGGAAAATTTATGCTCCATACGATGTAAGACATGTTTTGGGATATAGTGGAGTCCTTAAATCTTCTAAATATTAGCTCATTGATCATTTCAGGTGATTACAACATTGTTTTATCTAGGGGTGAGTGTTAGGTGTTGAAGTGTCATGGAAATCCTCTATCAGACTGACTCAACGCACTCTTTGAAAATAATCAGTTAATGGACATTTTCCCTATTCCCATGGAGCCCACCTGGCACAATGCTAGAAGTGTTAGTGACTATATTGGGAAATGACATGATCGATTCATGGTACATCAAAATTTGTTTGAATTTTTTGGAAATTTAAGATCTAGGGTTGAGAAGACGCATATCTCTGACCATTGCCTTATTGTGGTTCAATGGCGAGCAAATTCGTTCAAGAGGGGCATCCCCTTCAAGTTCAATAGAATATGGCTAGAAGACAAAGATTTTAATAAACTGGTTTCTAGTGTTTGGAAATCGTTTGATGCACAATTCGAATCCTCAACCATGGATTTCATTACTTTGAAATTAAATTCCCTTAAGGGAGCGAAAGAAGAAGGCTAGTTTATATAAGGAACTAAAGGCTTTGGTTGATGAAATTCAAGAGATTGGAGAGAATATATCTGTTGTGCCACCATATTTGTATACATTATAAAGGTTGAAGATTTTAGAAGAAGAAAAAAGTGCATACTGTTGATACTAGAAAATACTTGGAGATTAAAAAGCAGGGCCATTTGGATCCATGAGGGGAATCACAACACAAAATTCTTCCATCGTTACCCATGCCACAAGAAGAATATCAATGCAATATGGATCATAAAAGGGGTGGATGGTAATTATACTTATTCAGATGTCAAGATACAAAAATAAGTAGTACATTATTTCTTGAATCTTTTCAAGGCCAAAGGTGAGATTCTCATTGAAAATCAACTCTAGGGTTCTAAGGAATACTCGACAATGTTTGATCATGAGGCTAATTCTATGCTCTTTAGATCATTTTCTGAAGAGGAAATTCTCTTGGTATTGAAATCCTTTGCCAGGGACAAATTCCCTGGCCTTGAGTTCTGGACGATTGGAATATTCTTGCACCTTTTCAGCTTATGGGTCAGGATTTGTTGGATATGGTTGAGGAATCCTGGAACAAGAGGTTCATTTTGGTGGCTATAAATTATAATTTCATAGCCCTAATTTCAAAAGTCACTGTTGAGAATGGGATCCCCCAAGGAAAGTTTTGGGGCTAAAAGCCCATGTTTTGGGTCAAATTTTATAATAAAATTGTAAATTATGTGCATTTTGTTGTCGCGGAGCGCGAAGGTGTCATGAGTCATAAAGGGTTGTCATCCCTTATTGTTGTAAAGTAATGTCGGCTGTAAAAGATCTACCCATGGTCTGCGGACCATGGGATTGTATAAAAAGAGCTAAGTAAGTAAGCTCTAAGTAGCGGAGGTAAGTCTTAGATAGTCATAGCTTGGAAGTAAGAAGTCTAAGTTTGGGTCGTAGCGTAGGTAGAGGCTCTGCAGCTGAGTGCGGAGAGGCCTAGGGTGAAAGTCCACAACTGAGTGCGTGGACCCTTGCAGTTGTGTGCACAGGGTAGATAGAGTCTGTAATCACTTGAAGATATCAATAAAGAGAAGTATTCTGCAAATTCTGTGTCTTTGTTCTAATTAATGAATCTTGTCATGTTGTGTATGAATTTCATTTATAATGCTTATGTGATGCGCAAATCTATGTAATTACATTGGATAACTGAACGTAAATAGGGATATCTGTTTACACGGTACTAACTATGATTATCTCATAAGATAAGTGATATTCTTAAGATAACTTGACAATTTGTGCATTACACTATCTTAGCAACGCGAAAGCACCTAAACCGCAGGTTAGGGCTATGCAAAGGCCATTTGTACCCCTTCACAAAGGTATTGAAGGGTGGAGTAAAGGATTAGAAAAATAGAGCCCTAGAACTTCACGACCTACACGAAAGCAGGAAGAAGAGGAATAAACCGACATCACAACCATCTCAAGGTGTGGAAAATTGGTTCCAGCATCCCCCATACTACTTTAGGTGAGACTTCTGTCCGCGCTCTGTGGGGATTTATTTGGCTAATTAACACTGAACCTGGGTTAGGCCCCACCAAAACAAAAGATGGTTCCGTTTCTGGGGCCGAAATCTGCATAAGAGATGTGTGATGACGTATCACTATTCCAACTAAGAAAGAGATCAGAGACTGGTTGGATAGGAAGATCCAAGAATTTGTGGCACAGGAGAATAGAAGTTTGCGACTGACAAGGAAACTGTGGCTGAACAGGTACCTATATACAGTGATCCACGAGATCTTCTTCTGTTCCTTTTCAGTTGAGCTTTATGAGTGGATTGCGAAGCTAGCAAATAGCTAAGGTGGAGACTTGACGATTCTATTGTTTGGACCCTGGAGCTAGTGCAAATATTGGAAGCATCTGAGGATAAGATCACCTGCGCTATCGATCATTGGGTCGATTGTGTTATAGGAGGATTTGTGACTAAATTCGCAGTCGATACCTCAATCAGCTACAACAAGGCGGAGTGACGCTTTTTCAAAGGTCGGTGAGGTAAGTACATGAAATCTTTGAATACCTAGATTAAAATGTTATTGTGCGAAAAGCAGGTTATGCAGTTATCTTGATGTTTGGAGCTACGTGAAGAGGAAAAACTTACAAGAATGAAGGAAGAAAGGGTCCTGAATATAGTCCACTGATTTCACCTCCATGAGTTGACGAAGAGAGAATAGCAGAGGCTTCTCCGTGAAGTGCTATTTAGTTAATAAGACAAGGATTCCCGCGACTGCCACCTCCACCACGCCACCTCCAACTTCCCCACCATCACCTGCAACTTCACCCATACCACCTCCACCTCCACCACAATTCAATATGTCGAATTCGGTGAAGCTGCCTTTGTTCAAGGGCTTGGGAAATGAGGACCCAAACTAGTTTTGGTTCATGTTGAAAGTTGTATGGGAAGCTCAGGGCATTATAAATGATCACATGAAGAAGGCAACACTGATTAGTGCTCTACAGGATTGCACACTAACCTGGTAAATTAAGTACTCTAATGATAACTGAAATGCTGGAGTGGCAAAAATCCAGACCGCGTTGAACAAAGAATTCTGTACGCCTAAATCTGAGGCACAGTAGATTGTAGGATTCAAGGAAATCGCGATGCAACTAGGCAAGACCCCTTGGGAACTAGATCAAAGGTTGAAGGGTAAAATCCAAGAAGCTAATATGAACTTAACAAACAGACAACAACGTGAATGGTTCGAGGCTTTACTCCTACCACACCTAAGGGTTGCACTGTCACAACAAAAGATAACGACTAAGGCAGAGGCCTTAGAGATTGCAATGAGACTACATGAAATGTCGATGCAAGATCCAAATCTGGAGGTTCAGAAGATCTATGCACAGTGGAAAAATATTTGCGTTGAGATGAAAAGTTTGAAGCAGGACAGAACAGTTCGACGAGAAGTGTGCGAAGAGGTATGGTGCCTGAAATGCAAAGGTCAGGGGCATGGCAAAGACCATTGCTCGGTCTTTGCAAACTATATTTCAGGAGGAGGATCGATGACTTTGAGGCCAGAAACTCAGGAAAGACCTAGCACGGGGCCTACATTGTGGTGCGCTATATGTCAGGTAGCAGGAAAACATGACATGGATAACTATCACTTGCTGCAGAAGTTTGTACAGACACCCCAATAACTGTTCTGAAACTTCTGGAGGTCGGTAGGGCATGATGAGCGTAATTACAAAAGCTATGAGTTGATGATGGATATAACACCCACCTATAGGGTACAGGTAGAAATGCGACCCCCTCACCAGAGCGTAGGGATGGCATGGATAGGCTTTCAGGGGCACAGACAAGGCCGAGGTGGAGGAGGACCTAGCAGATGTCAGGGAAAGCTGATCTACTACAATTGCGGAGGGCCAGGACAATTGCGGAGGACCAGGAGACTATGCCCGTGATTGCACTAACCCAACACGTTCGTTGTGCAAGTATTACACTTTGTTTGATCACGAGACTTAAGATTGTCCTACATTGATAGTGAGGATACGAGGCAAAGGGGAGCTACCACCTCAGCCAACTCAGAACCTACAAATGATGAGGTCTAAGCCGTGCGAAGAGGATCTGAAAGTAAATATAGTGCTCCGAAGTGAAATCTCAACAAGAGATGATAAGGGGAAATAGCCTGAGGACAACACATGGGTTTGCAAAGATCCGGCGAAGGAGACTGAGTTCGATTTGGAGCGTGCATGTGAAACATTCATGGAGGCGAAGAAGAGCTTCACTGAGGCCTCCACCTCAGGGTGCAAGGATAATCCTATTTAGGAGATGGACCCTTCTATGCTTACAACCTTTGTGGAGACCTGCATGAAGTTACTACGCGATAACAAGGCTATGAAAGGGTTACATAAGCTTATAAATAGATATGCCAAAAACACTCTGGCTAAGACGCGCATAGTACGGAAGATTGGTAAGCATAAAACAAGAACAAGGTGGGAGATGAGATTGACTACACATATAGGAGAGTATGAAATGGATCAGGTTATCTTAGACCTGGGGTCAAATGCAATTGTCCTATCGAAGCAGACTTGGGAACGGATGGGGAGACCCACGCTACAGTGGTCTCCGATTTAGCTAAGGATGGCGAACTAGCAAAATATCATCCCCATGGGGCGGCTATAAGGGGTGACTGTAGATATTGAAAGCGCGAGCACACTAGTTGACTTTGAAGTAATAGAAATTGTGGATGATAGAAACCCCTACCCTACGCTCCTTGGAATTGATTGAGCTACTGATATGAATAGGGTAATCAAATTGAAGAAGTGAAAGATGATATTTGAGAAGAAATTGCTCTGTGTAATAGTAACCTAGATCCTGCTGAAGGATCGCGCTATACTGAACCAATCCGTGATTATGAGAGCGATGACAGTCTAGACTGTATCTATAAGATAACAGTGTGAGACCAAGATTGGGTGAATCCAACAGCGAATGAATGGATTACATGGGATCGCGAGATTTCCTGCACCTCGGACTCTCATGAAGAATTAGAGCGCTGGCATAATCAGTTACATGAAGTAACCACTTCTAACATGATGACCCGGTCGTTATGCTGTGTGTCGTCAGAGGTAATAAATCTACCCACTTATGACAGTTTGAATGATGTCGATATATTTTTGGATGCATTTGAGAGGGAGGTACCAGAAAAGCAACACTTCCAGGCATTGGACTGGGCACTGCATGCTATGCTCGCAAGATGGTGGGGTATGCACAAGGGAAGCTTTGATGATTGGTGCGAATGTAGGAAGATGATGAGAACATGCTTTGGGAAGCTGATGGTACGAATAATAGACAAGCATGATGGGTAGGATGATCCAAGCACACACTTGGCCAAATGGGCTCAGGCATATGGAGAGAGGCCACAACTGGAATGGGTGCACTTGTTCTGTCACACCCTAGATGTCGTCCCGATGAACTAGTACGCAAAAATAGAGCTCTGCCATGGTACAGGTGAATGGGATATTGTGCACGAAGGATTCATAATTACATTCAGCTTTGAAGATGGGTTTCACTGTATCGACGAAGCACTACAAGAAGTAGAAGAAGCAATCTTTAGGATACTGCAGGATCCTTTGGACCTGATTCAGCCTGATTGGGCTACTCAACTGAGTCACGTGCTAGAATACTATAACATAACTGCTGAAGAAGAATATGAGGATCCGCGAAAGGTTAACAACCCTGAAATGGAAGGTCACCGTGAGGTTAAAGGACCGCAAATTGAGAATTCTTATATAAACACACCGCTAAAAATAAAACGAGTAAACATTGGTCTGGAGGTAAAGCCCAAATTCGCAAAGATTGGAGATTACTGGGATGATACGATGGTGGATAAGGTTGTTGAATTGCTCTATGAATACTGGGATCTATTCCCGACCAAGTTTATGGACCTAAAAGGGATAATTAGGGACCTAGGTGTTATGAAGATCACATTGAAGCCTGACGTGAAGCTAGTTAAGCAAAGACCTTACCGTCTCAATCTGAAATATAAGGAGAATGTTCGCTTAGAACTAGACAAGATGCTCGCATCAGGCATCATTGAGCCTATAGAAGAATTTGACTAGCTAAGCCCAATGGTGGTGCAAGAGAGGAAGTAGAAGGATGAAATAAGGATGTGCGTAGATCTCAGAAAGTTGAATGACACTTGCATACATGATCCTTTCTTGACCTCGTTCATTGAAAAAGTGTTGGATGATGTAGGTGACGAAGAAGCATATTCCTTCACTAATGGGTTCTCCAGGTACCATAAGATCAAAATCGCATTGAAGGATAGGAGCAGGACAACCTTTGCGACTGAGTGGGGGTCTTTTTAGTACACTTTAATGCATTTTGGATTGAAGAATGCACTTGCGATTTTCTCGCGCATAGTCGTTGTGGTGTTCAAGGACTTTATCCATAAGTTCCTGGAAGTGTACTTTGATGGTTGAATTGTGTTTGGGCTTGTGAAACGCCATGTGGAAAGTTTGTGCCTGATGCTAGATACCTGTCGAAGATATCAGATCACACTCAATCTGAAGAAGTGCTTGTTTTGCGTTCTTTTTGGGACCCTATTGGGTCATGTTGTTTGCAGACAAGGATTGATGGTAGATCTCGTGAGAATCGTGGTAATACTAAACTTTCAAGCGCCGAGAAACGTGACACAATTGCAGGCTACCATAGGACATACTGGATACTATAGAAAATTTATCAAAGGCTATGCCCAGATTACCGCACCTATGGAGAAGTTGTTGAAGAAAGATGTCACATTCTATTGGAAAGAGGACTCTAAGAAGAGCTTGGATGTATTGAAAGAAAAGATAGCTACCGTGTCGATTTTAGTCTTCGCGGATTGTTAGAAGAAGTTTCATGTACATGTTGACGTGTCGTGTATTTTGAGAAGAGATTTGGACCATCCTATAGCGTGTCGTCTTCTAGAAAGAACAATTTGTGTAACTGCAGAGTTTCTCACACTCTTCTGGTCATCCAAGGACCTCGCCTTTGATTTGTCCTTTTCTGGACTATAAACTATAACAAAGCCTCGATGTTGTTCTACAGGCATTAATATTTGATAATATACTTAATTTACAAGCGATAGCTATTTCAGTCCTCTACGCGATTCAGGAAATATCCTAGACAGGGAAAAAGAATAGAAAAACAACATGAAAACTGAGTAGCCTAATTGCAAATATAGATATAATTGAGTTTCTTGTCTTCATTTTCCCTTCGATGGTCGTCAATGCTTTCCTATTAATTGAATGGAATCATCAATCATTCACTGCGTGGAACATTTTTCTCTTAAAACACGTACATTTATCCTTTTCAATAAAAATAACACCTTGTGATAATAAGGGAGAATAACTGTAATCTGGTAATAGAAAATAACCGTAAAGAAGAGTAATCTTAATCATAAAAGAAAATAATCTTATTAAGGATATTGTGATCTGGTTATAGATGCAATGGATGAAATTGAATGTCGCCGTAAAGTTCTTCCACGACCTTGTTCTTGACGCATTCGTTGCATTCGTTGTGGAGATGCTTTCAATTTCTTTGCTTTCTAGAGTTGAATATAGCCATAAAGTCCTTTATCAGTACATTTTTGACGCTTTCTTTGCATTCACTATCCAATCGCTTTTTTTCAATTTCTTTGTTTTCCAGCTTCTGTGTTGTCTGTAACGCTGTAATCAGAAATTATTGACCAGCGCTAATGGGCATACTATAAGGCATTAAATGCCCGGCTACATACGCCCTCGTTAACTCTTTAACACAAGCGCCATAATAAATAAATAAAAAATACACATGTAGTAATAGATAAATAAAAAATACGCACTCTTAAAGAGCTAATGAAAGCGCATGTAGCCCTACCGTATGCCCGTTAGCTGTTAGCTCTTGCCGAAATTATGATGTCTCTAACGTAACGGATTAAATGAACGTCATTTCAAGAGTGCATAACATACAGATTCTAGTTTTAATTTTTAATACGGTTTTCGTGTGTAGTAAAAAGGGTAAGCATGTGGTGAATCCTATAGGAGTGGATGAGTAAATTCGTCTAGTCTAATCTATTATTAGTATTTTGATTTGAATTACGTACCTTTTGATTAGAGTTTTCTGATAGCTGACTCTGACCATTTGATTAGAATTTTCTGATAGCTGACTCTCACCAGCAGGACAGCTGAACCACTTTTTCTGAACGGGTTAGCCCAAAAAAGAGCATCATTACCTTGTAAAACCACAATTATTTATTTAACCTCTTATTATACAACCTACTCACACTCAAAAATAAAATTAAAACAACGTCACAACCAGAAGCCTTTTCTGAAAATTTAAAAAGGCGATCTCATATTAAGGACGAAAAAATTCAAATGGGTAATTCATACCGTTTCATGAGCATCCCCAAAGAGAAATCTCAACAACTTTCTTTAGACAAGCCTAAAAAAGAAAACGACATCTCAAATGCATTTTAAACCAATAAATATTAATATTTAAATAAATATGAGAGCATATAAACAAATAAAAATGTAGATTAACGTAGTATTAACAAACAAATATTAGTATTTAAATAAATGTTAGTGCATATAAACAAATAAAAATGGTAAGGGCATGACTTATACTTCTGATATATGAGTAAAAGAGGATGAGTTAAGCTCCTCACCCCAGTCCCTTTGTTTTCACCCAAACTCTCACCTCTATCTCTCATCTAATTTAACAACATAAAATATATTAAGATTGTAATTTTGGTTGAGTCGATTTTTATATATTGATTATTGTTAGAAGTATATTCACTAGTATATCAGAAGAATGGAAAGAATAGAGTAAATTTGATAAAATCAGTATATATTTATATATGATTTATTTATTGAGATATTTTTATATGAAGATTTAAAATTTCATAATTTAAATTATTGTATTAAATTATAAAATTACAATACATTATAGCTCTTTTCAAAAATTTTAACTTTTTTATCTTAATTATTATATATCGGTATATATTTATAAATTTAAATTATAAACTAAAAAAAATATATTATCTTTTTAAGAAAATCTTAACTCTCTCTATCTTAATTATTATTAAAAATATTTTATAAATATAGAATGATTATTTACTACCATATTCTATAGCACCATCATTCTCCATAATATGATAAAAATGAAACAACACAACAATTAGAAGCTTTTCGTTTTTAACATGTAAAAACGTTGAAAATAACACTTTAAATAGGAGAATTTTGAAAGGGCGTTCTCTAGGAGGCGATAATCACCATTCTGTTTAGACAGTGAAATTCTAAGTGGAATTCTGCAAGATTTTTTTTTTAAAATAATTTAATTGCAAAGTGCAACTTCAAACATCATACTTCATATGGTATAAGCTACTTTCATGTGCTGAGCTGACGTGTATACACATGTTTACCAAAGAGAACCAACGTATAGATCTGCATATACTAACTTAAAACTTCATAACTATTTCCTTCAGTCATACCTAGATCAGAACATTTACAAAATAAAATATTCGTAAGCATTCAGTTCTACACTATGCATGACCATACCACATAATGATAATTCATTTCAGGTCTTACGATCCTCATCCATCATCATTGATTCAAATTTAAATAGGAACAAAAAAAATACAGAGATAAACCATATACACAAAGATGCAGCGGAAATAATACTTCATTTCATTAATGGGAAATACTGAAATATGCTTACAACCGAAAATAGATATAAACCAACTAGGGCGATGGTAGCTTATCTCTAAGAAGAGATGTGGCGGTTACATGCCTCTGAATTGTGTTACAATGAGGCTCGAAGGCCTATTTATTGTTGAGAAACAATGGAAAACCCTTCACATTCCAAAACCTAACCCTAGAAGATGAAACACCAAATTGTGGGCCCCGTTTTTGGGTAAGTTGGTACATCAACTTCCCGGGGTTGCGAATTGGTCGTATTATTTCCGTTTGACGTGCATGATAGCCCGCTGGAAAGATCTCTCCGAGGACTACGACATAAAAGACGATTTTTTGACAAAAAAATCGATGGCAGTAGATTTCCCAAAAAAACGTTGTTTAGGGACGCAAAACAGCTCTGGAAGTTTACGGCCCGAAAAATTGCTAAAAATAGTAAACTGTGTTATAATTAAGGAAACTAAAAAACTGAACAAGATAGTTGTGGGGGTCCAAATGGGATAGGTAGGTGGCCACTAACATCTAGGTTACTTAAATCTGGATCAATCATCCACTTAGGTGCCTCTTTAGTTCAAATCAAGCAAAGCATTATAAACCTATAACATGCATATTTTCTTTTGATCTAACTCTTCAGAAGATATTCATTACTTACACACATATCCCTTTGATCTTCTCCTCCTTATATAGTTTTAGTCCTTTCTCAATACCTCGCACCAAAACCACTTAGGACCAATACCTCAGACCAAATACCTTGGATCAAAACCTTGATTTTCCATCCCATACGCGATTTTCTTTCTATGAAAGTGTGTGTATACGTATACGATCTTTTTGTTCTGTGGACCTGCATGTACGCATTACTTGGACAAAATGAACAATTGTATACCTCACTTTCTTCAATATCTAGAGTCTGATCTGTAATCCTTTGTTGTTATGCTGTTGCACTGTGAACTGTCATCTATGTGAGTTGTCATCAAAGACAACACTTGTATCATAATGCCAACAACAATTTTTTGGAATAAATAGTAAGGATGCATCATTGCTCCAACAGCTAGTTTTCAATGACAAACTAAGGATGCATCATTGCTCCAATGGCTAGTTTTCAATGACGAATTTAGAGCAATGATGCATCCTTACTATTCATTCTTAAAGATTGTTTGATTTCTTTCACCTTGTCCTGAGGATGAGCCACATTGGTTGGTTCAAAATATCAACCAAATCATAATGATGTGATTATTTCGAAAGACATTTATCTACAATATGGATTACAAAAGTCTCAGATCTAACAAAAATGCAATCTCTATAAAAATGCCTCTCTGTTGAAGCCACATGTTACAGAATTAGTGTTTGTTGTATAGAGAATATACGTCCCGCCATGGCGATAGTTATCAACTACGGTTGGATCTGCCAATGAATCATCTCCTTCCTGGTCGTTAGAGTCAGCAAGATTCACTCTCTGGCTGTGTTGTATCCGGGACAGGGTCATGTTGACTACTACTTCAATTCACAATATAACATTAAATCATTGGACACATAGATCTGCCAATGGATCATCTCCTTCCCAGTCGTTAGAGTCAGTAAGATTCACTCTTTGGTCGTGTTGTATCCGGGACAGGGTCATGTTGACTACTACTTCAATTCACAATATAACATTAAATCACGAGACACGTTTCCTAAGAAAAATATTCGGAAAATTGTCGCTATAGTACCCTCACCGTCCGGTTGTTGTCATCATGTATAACACAATGAATGCTTGGAATATTAGATTTTTCTTAACCCTTCAACGTTACTCGATGTATCTTTCCACCCTATAGCACGCTGAAATATGTCCTTTCTTGTCTTCATTTTCATTGAATTTGACCTAAGAAGGATGTCAACCTGTCTATCAACCCCAGAGGCAAATGAATCCCAATATGATGGAAATTGTTAAAGAAGAACTTCAAAAATTGCTTAATGCAGGGTTTATATACCCTATATCTAACAGTGAATGGATGTATCCATTGGTGATAGTACCTAAGAAAAATGGGAAATGGAGAGTGTGTGTAGATTATAGAGCCTTAAACAAAGCCACTCAAAAAGATCATTTCCCCTTGCCATTGATTGATCAGGTGCTAGACAGTTTGTCAGGAAAGAGATTCTTTTCCTTTTTAGATGGTTTTAGTGGATATAACCAAATCAAAATTGCACCCCAAGACCAAGACAAGACCACTTTTACTAGTCCATGGGGAACTTTTGCTTATATAGTTCTCCCATTTGGACTATGTAATGCTCCAACAATGTTTCAAAGAGCAGTGATAGGAATTTTTTCTGATATGCTTAATGAATCTATGGAGATATTTATGGATGACTTTACTCCTTATGGTGTGACTTTTGAAGATGCATTACAAAATCTTGAGAAAGTACTTAAACGTTCATCTTTCCTTAAGTACTGAAAACTGACATATGATGATGAATGAAGGAATTGTATTGGGACACTTCATTTCATTGATAGGGATTCAAGCTGATCCATCTAAAGTGTAGGTAATTCAGACTCTTCCTATCCCTAAAACACAAACTGATGTAATAAGTTTTTTAGGACATGCTGGATATTACAGAAGATTCATCAATTTTTTTACTAAAATAGCTTCTCCTTTGTTCGTGTTACTTATGAAAAATGTTGAATTCAAGTGGACTACTGATTGTCAGAAAGCATTTGATGAACTTAAGCATCAGTTGTCTATAGCTCCTATTCTAAGGGGACCTGATTGGGTACTTCCCTTTCATATATCCTCTGATGCTTCAGACACTATTGGAGCTATCGGGGCAAGAAGAAAATAATCTTCCATATGCTATCAATTTCATTAGTAAGAATATGACCCGTGTTGAGCTTAATTACACAGTTACCGAAAAGGAATTTTTAGCAGTCATTTATGCTATTAATAAATTTTGACATTATATTACTAGTTTCCCTATTTTTGTTAATACTGATCACTCGACCATTAAGTATTTAATGAACAAATCTGTTACAAATGCCCGAGTTACCAGGTGGTTATTATTACTACAAGACTTTGATATTACAATTGTAGATCGACCAGGTAAAGAAAATGTAGTTGCTGACTTCCTTTCTCAGATAAAAACTGATGATAATACTCGAGTAGATGATTCCTTTCCTAATAAATACTTATTTGTAGTATCTGCTCACTCACCTTGGTATGCAGACATTGCCAATTATTTGGTTGCAGTAAAGTTACCATCACACCTATCACATAGGGAGAAAAGAAAGATCATTCAACCAAGTGCTCGGTATAGTTGGATAAGTGGGTGTCTTTTTCATATAAGACTCAATCAAGAAATTCGGAGATGCATTAGAGAATATCAGGTTTATGATATATTAAAGGCTTGTCATGATGGCCCTTGTGGAGGGCATTTTGCTGATAAGAGAACAACACATAAAATTCTCAGAATGCGGTATTATTGGCCCTCACATTTCAAGGATGCAGAGAGATATGTTAGGGCCTGTGATAGCTGTCAGAGAATGGGTCAACCTAATCACAGAGATGAAATGCCACTGAATCCCCAGGCAATACTTGAACCCTTTGAAAGATGGGCTCTAGATTTTATAGGACCCATCAATCCTCCATCCAGTCAAAGAGTTTACATATTGGTTTGTACATATTATATGACTAAATGGGTGGAAGCTAAGTCAATTATAAAAAGAGCTAATGAAGAATATATTTTAACCTTTCTATTTGAAGAAATCTTTGTTAGGTTTGGAGTGCCTAGAGAATTAGTCACAGATGGAGGACCTCCTTTCAATTCTCATGGTTTTAAAGCTACACTTCAGAAATATCATATTAATCATAAAATAACTACATCGTACCACCCCTAAGCCAATGGTCAGGTGGAAAGGACAAATAAAGTCATAGAAGCCATTTTAACAAAAACAACGACGGATAATAGAAAGGATTGGTTTCAAAGGCTACCTGAAACATTATGGGCTTACAGAACTACCTGGAGGAACACTATAGGTTTTTCACCCTATGAATTGGTTTATGGTAAAAATGTCGTTTTTCCTGTGGAATTTGAAATTAAAATCTTAAGAACTGCTTTAGCTGTTAACCTTGATTTGACTGATGCACAGACAACTAGGTTGCAGTAGCTTCAGGAATTGGATGAAAAGAGGTTGGTTCCCATCCATCAAAAAACTATGATTCAACAACAAAGGACCAGGTGGCATGATAAAACTATTAAGCATAAGCAGTTCCAAAAAGGTAATTGGGCTTTATTGTATGATTCTCGGTTTGAAAATTTTTAAAGAAAATTACAAATAAGGTGGTTGGGACCTTATGAGATAGAACCTGTTTTTCCCAATGGAACAGTAAGGCTCCTAGCAATTGATGATTCTAGAACACCATTGTTAGTAAATGGGTATCATCTTCGTTTGTAGCAGCAACCTATTTCTAAAGAGGATTTTAAGGCCACTTGCATGGCAGATTCACATTATATCTTTTTCGGGGAGCCTGCTGCCCCTCATTGCATTTAATTTTTGCATTATATGTTTTTTTATTAGATTAGATTTTCTAACTAATAATCACAGTCAAGGGTTGCCATGTTACAATTTATTATTTTGCAGGTCTCAGATTGGGAGGCTGGTTGAAAAGAACAATTGTACTGCAAGCAGGGTCAAGTTTCATTTTCGGAAAAAAATTGTCATCCCACTTCAATTCACAACTCATTCCCCCACATTACCTTTCAACAACATTTTCCTATTTTTATTTATAGCAACATCTCTTTTTACCATTTCTGAAACACCAACTTCTCCCACTTTTCCCGTCGCTGAAACACCAACTTTTTCCCACTTTTTCCCGTTGCTGAAACACCAACTTTTTTCCACTTTTCCCCGTTGCTGAAACACCAATTTTCCATTGCTGAAACACCAACCTTTTCCTTCTTTCTCTAAAACACCAATTCTTCCCATTTTTCCCATAATTGAAGCATCAATTCCTCTCAAAAGGATGAATACATATTACTTTCCATTGCGAGAATTATCTATTGATCCTTATAATTTTGTTCTTTCACTACCTCCTCCTATGTTTATAAAAAGCCTTTCATATAAATACCCTCATATTTCAAAACCCTTTTTTATAACTATTGGAGATCTATTAGCGACAACATTATATTTTCAGCATATCAATCGAAGGTAAACATGAGGTATGTGTTTGTTATGTGTAAATATTAAGCTATAGTTAATGAGAAGATTGTGACATGATTACCGCAATCGTTGTACATTCAAACTTATCATTTTAGCCACAGTTGGGGGGGAATACCAAAATTTTGTAATCATTTCACGATACGCCAATCACCGTCATTTTGTTTACCATGATCGTATCTTGTCACCCCATCTCTGTCTTGTTATGTCACAACCTCATTTGCAAAATTTACTCTGTTTCGGCTGCGGTAACTCAGCTCTGTACTGTGCATTTTACTTAAGCTAGTAACTATGGGAGGTTCTGTTATTCAAAATGAACCCAGCTCAACAGCTCTATTGGAACTACACCCAGAAGTATATCAGATTTTTCAGCATGCAGGTTGGGTAGATTATTTTCGGAGGCTCCAGGGATTTGATCCTCAACAACTCCTTGAATTCGCATGTAATCTACAGGAAGGCTACTCTACTGTTCGAGGAGTCCGAATTTCAGTATCAAAGGATGATATAGCATAGGTTTCGGGTTTACCGGCTGATGGCATTCGATGGTTCAGTCGTAAACACATCATTTTAAATGCACAGCAAGACTTTCTTCTATCAGGAGAGTAGGTCGAGCCTAAAGGCAGGGGTGTTGCACTTCATTCATTACCACCTCCATGGTCGATCATTGCATGGTTTGTCAAGCACTACTTCACCTGTGAAGGACGTTACCAGGTAGTTTATCAGCATGATTTTATGTTGTTAAATCATTTGAGACATGGTCATTTGCTAAATATGCCATACTATCTGCTTGGGTGTTTGAACAATATGTCACATTATTCTATGAATGTGAAGTACCCACTCCTTTCCCTCACTCACCATCGTCTTGTCTAGCTTTTAATTCAGAAGGGTTTTGCCCAACAGAATCCCCCTCCCCTTAACAACCCACTCCCACAACCCCAAGAAGTTGCTGAAATTCCCCAAGCAGCAACCGAAAATCCTCAAGAAACTGCTGAAATTCCCCAAGCAATAGCCGAAAATCCTCAAGAAACTGCTGAAGTTCCTCAAACAGTAGCCGAAACTCCCCAATTAGATGTTAGAAATTCTCAACAAACCCCTGGAATCCCTCAGCATACTAAAAATCCTTCTATACAACAACCATGGAGCATCTTTGATTCCCCAGAAATTCCACCACCCGCAACAGTCAATCCAATTGACCACTCCATTGCATCAACCCCACCCCATAATTTAGCTGAATCATCCATTCCCACTGTCCATATCCCTAGTGATGATTCAGATGACAACATTCCCATTCCAAGCTAAAAAGAAAAAGGCAAGAAAAGGCTGCACCCCGATGAACAAGGGCCTCAAGTAAAGAAGCTACTACTACTGATGACCCTCCTACCCTAAAGAAAACTACTCATAAAAGAAAAACCATTGTTCTACCTACCTTTTTACTTCGAAGACAAATGAGGACGTCTTCTGAAGCAGCAACTGAGACCACCATCCTTAATTCTCCACCTATTATCCTAAAACCCCATACCCCACCACAGTCTTAAGGCCCTGAATCTTTACCTTCCTCACCCTCAGGTACCGAACTGTGAATTGTCCAGGATTTTGTGACATCATTCCTTTTAGAAGACGCAACTGCCACACAAGAACCAGCTACTAATCCATCAAAAGTAGGTACCCAAGATGATGTACAACATGTAGCTACCCCACAAGAACCAACTACTGACTCAGTAAGTGCTACACAAGAACCACTTGCTGATGAACAGAAAATAGATGACCAACATGTAGCTACCCCACAAGAACCAGCTACTGACTCAGCAAGTGCTACACAAGAACCACCTGCTGATGAACACAAAATAGATGACCAGCATGTAGCTGCCCCACATGAACCAACTACTGATTTAACAAGTGCTACACAAGAACCACCTGCTGATGATCATAAAATAGATAACTAGGATATTACACAGATTGTAGCTGTTACACAAGAACTAGCTCCTCAGCTATCTGCTGCCACATGGGAATTATTTGCTGATATGCAAAATTTGGATGCTCAGGATGATATAGTTGTTGCAGAATCAACTGATGATTCAACAGACATCACACAAAAACCAGCTACAGAGATTGTGACTGCTACATAAGGCCCAGTCACCTTGACTTCCCTTCTACAAGAAAACGAGTTTCTAAAATCAGAGCTCGAGGTTTATAAGCAGGAATCAATAATGGGAAGGGAAGCCTATGAAAGAGAGCTTAATCTATATAATTTAGCTCATGCAGCATCTGTAGCTAAGAAAAGTGTAGAGAAAGATCGATATAATGCATACATGTGCAGCCAATGTGGTAATATTTATCATCAAGCTGGTTATAAGATTTTCAAAGTCCCATTGCCTAGAGCCACTCCTGTATCTACTCCTAGTGTAATTAAAAAGGAATTCCCTACTGTTACACAAGAAACAGCAGGGCCTTCAAATATTTTTGAAAAAGAAATGAAACCACAAGTATCTCGGCCTACTCTGGTTGTTAAAGCTGAAAGTCCTTTACCAAGGCCTACAAAGATTGTGTTTACTCAGTCTGAACCTTGGCCTACAAAGACTGTCTTCACTTAGACCTCAAGCACTCAAGCACAGATGGATATATGGAAGGAGTATGTTATGTCTCAAGAAAGGATATTGCAAGAACAAAAATTATCATGGCAGAATCATATATATACAAATTGGGAAGTTTTGGAACAGTCTCGTGTGCAGCACAAGGAAAATAAAAAGTTAAAAATAGATTGTCTCTCATCTTTGATCTGGTTCAAAAACTACTGGCCACGAGGAAACCATCTTTTAATTATTCTGTGTTTCTAGTAGAACGCCTAGCATTCTTTCAAGTAAAGGAAATCAGAGATGGACGAACTTATGAGGTATCTACACCTCATAGTTCATTGAAACTTCCACAAAGGCATCAATCAGTGAACAAAATTTACTCTATGAACTCTACCTCCATAATGAAGCCATGCCTGAGGATAGAAAGCTTAATCTGATCCCTCTGGTTGGTGATATTTAGATTAGAGCCTTTGTCTCTTTCTTGGCCAATCAGCTCACTTGGCAAAATTCCTTCCTTTCAGCAACACACAATGAAGATAACCGCCTTCTGTGGATTCAATCCCAACCACAGAATGCTGCTGTTTTCATTGGTGAACATTGTCGGGTTTTAAGGGAACCAGGAATGACCAAGCATATCAGAAAATTATAGGCAACAACCTTAAAGGATTGCCAACATTATGTTAAAACTAAGGGAGCTCTTGCCTTACCAGCAAACAACCTATTTTGGGAACATTGCCCTAAGGAGAGAAAGGAATACCATCCCTTTAACCCTCTTAATCTTCAAACAACAATTTCATGGCTACCTAACTATGTTAAATTCATTGAACAGTGTGCCGAAAAATGGTTGGGCTATCATTTTCACTTCCCTCTCCTATGGCTGCCAGCACAACAATATAAGGCTTACTTCAGGTTGTCCAAAAAGGAGGAGCTCGCAACATGGTAGAAATTATAGAATGTCTATGGTTTTAGAGATTTGGTTGACAACACTTTCTATTCCTATTGTCTAAGTAATTTGCACTGTACATCCCAGTACTCGGACTCAGACTCAGAGTAAAAGTTTCATGAGGACATGCAACCCTTTTAGTTGGGGGGGATGTTAGGACCTCATATTGTCTCTTTTTGATCATACATTTTGCTATGATGTTATCCTTTTCAACCTATATTTAAAGTCCTTGTTATGGTTTTAACCCAATTGTTCCTAAGGTACACAATATTTCTTCTCATCACTATACGTTTAATTATTTTACATATAATTATGGTATCTTCATAATTAATCATTGAATTGTTAGTTGCTGAACAAGTTAAAGAATGATGTGCAGTCCACGTTGCTGAAACTGCCTGGAGATTGCAAGATTACTTTTGCAGTTGCTGAAACAATAAGAACAACGCGCAAATCTCATGGCTGAGACAATTGTGATTTGTATTCTAGATTTGACAGCAACAGAAGAAGATCACTGAATGAGCTACTACACTAGATGTAACAACCATGATCCAAAGATAGCATTACTATAACAACATTTTGTTGATGGGAAACTGATTTCCCTATTTTTGTATATTGGGTTAAAATAGAACTTACAATGTAATCTGTTGTAATAGATGTCTCCTCTTTAAAAAGAGGAGACATCTACATTAGAAGGGGTATGAACAGACTGTGGGGAAGGTCTAGTTGAAGGAACAAAACTGGAATCTTTTTGTAACATGACATATTGACGGATGAATAAAATCTTGTTCTGAACATTTATTTCTAGTTCTTGTCTCCTGGGGAATCTTGTGAGAAGGACAGGGCCCACCTTCATCACAAGATTCACTCATTACATTTCTGCAGTGTGTTAAGTGTGTCTTTCCTCCATACCTTGTTAATAGTACCGTTTACTAAATATTGGTTATACATTTTTGCTGAAACTTTGTTTTCTCTCCAATTGATTGTTGTATTGTTTAAGTTTGTCTACAATCAATTCATGAGTGTTTCATTGGTGATTGAGTTTACAGAGTGTGTTGGCTAGCTCGATAATTAGAAACCGGTGCTAAAGGTTCCTGCTCTGGGAATAGGGTCCTATTCTCTGTTACAACATAGCCCATGCTTTCCTTTGTAGATTGATTCTTTTCATTAGATTACTCTTTGAATGACTTTAAGCATTCTTTGGTAGCTGTCTGCAACAGAATGTTTTTGTTGTAACTCAAAGTGGAGCTTCAGTTTGCTTGAAGCAACATATGATTAGTTTTTACTTCAACTTCTTCTGCTTTTAAGATTGAGTACATATAGAGCGTAGTTGCCTTTGAAATAACTAGACTTCCCTGGGTTGACAATTTATGTAGCACTTGGTTGTTTGAATTAATAAGCAATTAAAGTGACCAATAGCAGCTACATGCCTCTGAATTGTCTTACAATGAGGCTCGAAGGCCTATTTATTGTTGAGAAACAATGGAAAACCCTAAACATCTAAAAACCTAACCCTACAAGATGAAACGCCAAACTGTGGGCCTCGTTTGGGTAAATTGGTACATTAACTTCCCGAGGTTGTAACTTTGGCATATGATCTCCGCTTGACGTGCACAATATCTCGTTAGAAAGATCTACCTGAGAAATACAACTTTCAGCAGAGAAACACTGGTCCATGGACCTATGTTGCTCCCATTGTTCCCAAAAAATGTCGTTTAAGGGCTCAAAACGGCTGTGGAAGTTCAGGACCCGAAAAAATGCTAAAAATAGTAAGTTGTGCTATAATTAAGGAAACTGAAAATGTTGAGAGAAAAAATGGTGGGGGTCCAAGTGGACCTGGCAGGTGGCCACCAATGTCTACTTGGATCATTCCTCCCCCCTTAGGAAGCAATGGTCCCCATTGCGTTGAGTTCCTCCATGAGATGAGGAAACTTTTGCTGAACTTGGTCCCTAGTGAAGGAGTTGGCCTACTTTGACAATTCGATACAGTTGGATATTTTGTTGGCAAGTGTTCTTGATTTGTGTGTCCATGATCCGATCAGTTGAATCTTGTTCCATGCAATCTGGATTTAATTCTGTGGGTGTGAGTTGTTCTGCAATGTCGAATGTGTCTAGTAATGGTGGAAAGTATGGCCGAAGGCAGTCCACATTGAACACTGGGTGCAGGCCAAGGAATGGGGGAATGATGAGCTCAAATGCATTGTCTCCCATAGCCTTAGTAATGGTGTAAGGACCATATCGAAGTGGTCCCAGTTTTTGATAGGCTCCAGTAAGGTGTTCCTTTTGGAAATGCAACCATACTTTGTCGCCCACCTGAAACTTGTGTGGCACCCGATGTTGATCATGTCGTTGCTTGTACTTGGCATTTGATTTCTCCAAAATGTCATGGACTTGCTGGAAAATATGTTGGATATGCTCAATGAAGCTGGTTTCCTTGTCTGTTTTGGACTGGACATGAGCCGAATCTGTGTGAGTAGCTACAAGTGGAATGGCCACATCAATGGGGCATAATGGCTAGAATCCCAAGCCCACCTGAAAAGGGCTATGGCTAGTCAAGCTGTGAAGAGCTCGGTTGTAGCTGTGCTAAACATAGGGGAGGCTATCGTCCCATGTGCATGGATGATTTGAGTTGTACATGAGCAGAATGTGTACAATCATCCTGTTGACAACCTCTGTCTGGCCATCAGTTTGAGGATGGAAGGTTGTGGACTTAGTGAGTTTGGTGTCCAACATTGACCAGAGACTAGACCAAAATGTATTGAGGAACCGACTATCCAAATCTGAGATGATAGACTGTGGGATCTCAAAGTGCACCCACACTTGTTCAAATAAGAGTTTAGTAGTGGCTTCTACTGTGATATTCTTCTTGCAAGCCACCATAATGGCCATCTTTAAGAACCTGTCAATGACCACAAAAACACAGTTGTTTCCATGCTTAGTGGGAGGAAGGCCTGACATGTAATCCATGGAGATGGATTCCCAAGGTCGACTAGGGGTAGGCAGCGGGGTATAGAGGCCTTGCTTTTTGATGGTCGGTTTGGCAATGGCACAAGCAGTACATGATCTGATGTACTTCTTGACATCCTATCGAAGATTCGACCAATAGAAATACTTTTCTAGTAATGCCACCATTGTCTTGAAACTAAAATGCCCAGCAGCCCGACTGTAGTGTGCTAGCCAAACCATCTTGGCACGTTCGCTTGAATGAACACAAAGGTGACCCAGGTGGCATAACAGGGCATCCTAGAGGTGAAAATCTGGAACATGCCGACCCTCCAAGAGTGTCTAGTATGTGTGGCCGAATTCTATGTCACTTTTGTAGAGTAGTGGCCAATCAGAAATCTCGTGCCCACAAGAGTTGAGCACAGTGGTTAATGCCATGATCGGTGGTCGACTGAGGAAATCTGAAACATTATTGGTGTTGCCCTTCTTATACTTGATATTCAAATGGAACTGTTGCAGGTATGTAGACCACTTTTGATGGCGATCATTCTACAATTTCCCTTGGGTCTATATAAAATGCAGAGGTCAATGGTCTGTGTGGATGACTGTTTCCTTCCACAAAACATAATGCTTCCATTGTCTGCAGGCCTACATAATGGAATACATCTCTTTTTCATAAGTGGGATACTTCCAGACTTTGTCTGAAAATGTCTCATTGTGATATGCCACTAGATGCCCGTGTTGAGTAAGGACTGCCCCAATAACATAGTCAGAGGAATATGTCTCAACCTCAAATGGTTGTTGCAAAGCTGGTAACGAGAGCACTAGTGCCATGTAGAGGCGATCTTTCAACTCTGTGAATGCCTTCTGTTGAGATTCAGACCAAAAGAATTTTTCTTTCGCTCCTCCCTTGGTGACCTGACTCAAGGGCAAAGTGATATGAGAAAACCCCAACACAGACCTGCAGTAGAAGTTGGCAAGACCTAGAAAGCTACGGGGCTCTGTCAGAGTGGTTGGAGATGGCCAATCCCGAATGACTTGAATCTTGGTTGGATCCACATGCACCCCTTGTTCATCAATAATGTATCCTAGATACTGAACCTAGGTCATGCCAAAAGTACATTTCTCCAAATTGACACATAGCTTGGGTTGCCGCAGTTATTGGAGAACCTGTCGGATGTGGTGGAGGTGCTCTCCCCAACTTTGGTTGAAGATCAAAATGTCCTCCAAGTATAAAACTACAAATGAGTTGGTGAATGGCCACAAGATGTCATCGATTAGCCTCATGAAGTTTGCAGGAGCATTCGTCAATCCGAAAGGCATAACCAACCATTCGAAAAGGCCCTCCTTGGCTTTGAAGGTAGTCTTCCACACATCAGAGGGTTTTATTGGTACCTGGTGATATCCTGACTTCAGATCAATCTTACCAAAATATTTTTCCCCCTTTAGTTGGTCTAGGAGGTCATCAATCCATGGGATCGGGCACCTATTATGGATAGTGATCTTGTTTAGCATTCGATAGTCAATACAGAGTTTCCAAGTCCCATCCTTTTGTACCAACATGATCGGGCTGTGATTCATACACGGGGCTGTGGTTCATACATAGCATGTTGCTTCCTCAAGTATGGTTGTCCTAATAATACATCACAAACTTCAAGGGGAGCAATGTCACACAACACCTCATCCGTGAAGGGCTTGATGTTGTATGGAAGGCGACACTGCTAGCTCACGTAAAGATCTCATCCTTGGTGAAGCCACCTCATGGTGTATGGTTGTGGATGTGTTGTGGTCGGTAGGCCCAACCACTTCACGACCTTTGCCAAAATGATGTTCTTTTGGCTCCCGTTATCGACAATGAACTGTAGTGGGGAGCCCTTTACCCACATCTGGGAGTGGAAGAGATGCTCCACCTCCTCTGGATATTCAATTTCCTCCTTCTGTATCTTCGTGGTGGCAATAGTGGCATTGGGCTCTGCATCGATAAACTTCCTCCCTTTGTCATTCCCGTTGTCAGGTTCTGACTCAGAAACAAAACATGCATCTAATTCTGAAACCATTAACTTAGCCACCAGTGACTGCCTGGCCCGACACTCACTTGTGTTGTGAGTGGAGCTCTTATGGAACTAACACCATTTTCCCATGTCCCTTTTTGGCTTCACGACATTGTTCTTTCCTTACAGCTTTGGCGGGTGGTCTTGGGCTGCCCTGCCTTGGATTTATCCTTTTTTCTATGGTTTAGGGGCACCTTTCCCTTACTTCGGATTCGTAGATCCAAATTCTCGCTTCTTCTATTTAAACTTTTGCTCGACCTTGATGGCATATCGGTATGTTGTGCCGAGTGAGGAGATGTTAAGGAATTCTATTTCTTCCTGGATGTACTTGTGCAGGCAGGCACGATATTTTAGTATCAAATGATGCTCCTAATCCTTGATACCCAACTTTGTGTGAAGGGTATGGAAAATATTGGTAAACTTCGGCACGTCTTGGTCCCTTCCCTACCGTAGAGTGGTCCACTTTATGTATTGATCCTCATTGCTTCCGACAGGTTAGTACCACTCCTTGATGGCATCCCAAATGAATTCTAGGTGGGTGCGGCTGAAAATAGTGAGCCGGTATTTTCATCCTTTTGCTCGCAGTAGGTTTCCCATTAGTCCTTGACATGGGGGGTTGCTTTGAGAAGAGCGAAAACAATCTTTTCTTGAATCAAAAATTCATGAACATAAAAATAACCGTCTAGCAAATTTAACCATTTATCTACGGCATATGCATCTATCTGACCCTCGAATATGGGGATTTCAAAACTAACTTCTACTTTAAAGGGCATGGCGTTTCCAAAGTAGCTGCTGGAAGTTGATGCATCGCTTCTGGGTAGCTACTGAAGGATTTGGGCAAAGCTATCCATCATAGCATTCCTTTGTTGCTTAAGGGCTTCTTCAAGCAAGATTTTGATAGGATCTCCTGCCCCCTCATCTTTCTTCTCATTTGCCATGGGAGGCTATCGAGATTTGCGAGGTTGGTCTTGCAAAGGTTTGACCAATTCAAGTCCTAACTCCTTATACCCCGACCTCGTTTGGGACATGCAAAGAAAAATAGAGAAAAAGCAGAACACTCTGATACCACTCATCTGGATTTAAACAGGAATGCAACAAATTATAGAGATAACCATAAACAAAGATATGCAGCATAAATAATACTTCCTTTCATTAATGTAAAATACTGAAATATGCTTACAAATAGTAATGGAAATAAACTAGCCAGGGCGATGGTAGCTTATCTCTGAGAAGAGATGTGGCAGCTACATGCCTTCGAACTATCTTACAATGAGGCTCGAAGGCCTATTTATTGTTGAGAAACAATGGAAAACCCTAAACATCCAAAAACCTAACCATAGAAGATGAAATGCTAAACTGTGGGCTCTGTTTGGGTAAATTGGTACATCAACTTCCCGAGGCCGTAACTTTGGCATATGATCTCTGTTTGACATGCACAATATCTTGTTAGAAAGATCTATCCAAGAGCTATAACTTTGGGAAGCGCAACATTAGTCCATGGACCTGTGTTGCCACCAATTTTCCGAAAAAACGTCGTTTAGGGCCTCAAAACAGCTCCGGAAGTTTAGGACCCGAAAAACTTCTAAAAATAGTAAGTTGTGCTACAATTAAGGAAACTGAAAATGCTGAGAGAAACAATGGTGGGGTTCTAAGTGGACTTGGCAGGTGGCCACCAATGTCCACCTGGATCAGTAGCATAGGACAGATCATTTTGCAATGTTCTGCCTAATTTCTTGATCCAACCTCTGGAAAGCAACATGCCAAACTTGAGGAGTACATATGCTACCACAATATCCATCATCATGCTCTTCATGGGCAGTTGAGACAAGGTGATGGCTAGGTATTTGATTAATCCCAAACATTTCACTTTTCGAGAGTCAAAAGAAAATAGGTCATGGTAAGGCTTGGTAATGTCAAGGCCCAACTCATCCATGATAGCCTTGGGCATTAGATTATGGTTGGCTCCTGTGTCTAGAAGGCAGTTGTGAAGGATTTTGTCATGAATAGTCAGAGACATAGAATGATGGAGTTGTCATCACAATTTTCAATCATTGGGTTGAGAACAACAACTGGTTTGTCGTCTTGTAGATTTACATAGTCAGTGGAGGCTTGGATGGCTTTAGGCTCAAGGGCCTCGAGGATAAATCTCCTGAAGGGATCATGCTTCACTAGCTCAATCAGAGGTATATGTATGCTTATATTTTGAATTTCTGATTCAAAATTGAAAGGAGAAGGATACTTGTCAAGGTCTCTTACCTCGTGAGCTGTAGCTTTGAGGATGATGGGATCAACTGCCAGTTGTTTCTGCTTTTTAGCTTTCTGTATTGCAGGGACAATAACTCTTTGAATAGGAGTTTCCTTGGCATTATTCATCTTTGACCTCAGATCATATTTATGTTGATCATCAGTTTTTAGAACAACTCCACCATCCCACTCTTGGCTGATCTAGTCATTGATAAATGACTTTTCATAGGCAGTTGAGGTAAAAAAGGAGGCACTTCCTTTGTCTTCCAGACAATGGATCTCATCATCTTCTTCAAACTGCTCTTATTCCATGACTACATTCTGGAAAGGGGCCTTCACACTTTGGCCTTCATTGGCATCTTTGCTTCTTTTCAAAATCTACAACTGCTCATTAGCTCTTCTATATGGATTTGGATTTCTTGGAGCAAAGGTATTAGGAACTCTTCCTGTCCCAGGGTGTTGCTCAACCTTTAATTTTGAGATTTCAGAGGCTAATGACTCTATCATCTTGGTAATTTTATCTATCTTGGGATCTGAAGATGATGAAGATTAACCCCTCTGTCTCCTTCTATCAACATTTCCCTTGAGCTTCTCTGTAGCCATGATGTTTGATTCTACTTCAAAGGCTGCATCTTGCATATCAGCCAAGGTACCAAATCGACTCTCCCTCAATAGTAGACATAAGTCAGAATCAAAGGCACTAGCATAGGTGAGATTGAAAGAGGTAGTGGTGGGTTTTACCTCAGCTGGTATCTTGTTGTATATGTAGTTAAACCTCTTATTAAAATTAGACAACAACTCACCATTTTCCCTCTTTAGGTTCCCAAACTTAGTGCCGTTGTAGAGTAGATCCTTCTTGTCCCCCCAGTGCTTTAGGAATGCATCATCTAAATCCTCAATATCTGCTATACACCTTGGGGTTAGTTCTCCGAACCATTTTCTAGCCTCTCCATCTAGACTTTAGACAAAGAATCTCATCCATACATCATCTTCACTAATGTCTAGGTTATCAGCAGAGATATAGAATGAATCAAGATGTTCCTTTGTTGTAACACCTTCATTCCCAATGAACTTAGGCCTATACTTCTGATATTCTCTAGTAGGCATGGCATTCAAAGGAGTGGGAAGTGCTAGAGGTCCATATCTAGAAGCTATCGTTCTTTCCATTTTGGTAAGTGCTTGTGGTCTTGCCATAGCTATGGTGGCTATAAGGGTACTGGAAGTCTGAATGGTAGAGGGTCGAGGAGTGTCTGATAGGACTAAATGAGTATGATGGATAGGAGGAGAGGCCTCCTTCAGGCTTAGAACGGAAGGAGAACCTAAAGAATAAGGAGCTCTATGAATCTCTAAGATTTTTTTTTCACTGCTAGTATTAGATGCTATACTCTCAACATGTATTTGTTCTATTACAAGATTTTCTATAAGAGATATAGAATATTGTTTAGAACTACTTGAACCTGATGCTTCTTTCTATAACGCCTTTCTTTCTTTGATGATGTTTTTAGGGTTAGTTACTAGATCAGCCTGTGGTTTTTGAGGATTTCTCCTAGTATGCCTCACAAACTGAGCCAGAACTATGGAGTGGAGTCGCCAAGAGGTTCGTCCTCCAGTAGAGTCGCCAAATAGATTATTACAACCGAAATAGTGTCCAGACTTTGTCTATAATCCAAGTTGGATATGTGTTGTCCCCCAGGGAAGATGAGCTTTAGTCTCCTCTCCCGAGAAATGGTGCCAATTATGTTAGCACTCTAGGAAGCTCTCTTAGATTGTAGCTTGGAGATGCCTAGAAACATATAAATCTTCAATACCGTTCTCTGAACTATTGGAATGGATTGGGGTTTCGATCAAGTGAAATGATTGTTTCAACACTACTTTCACTCAAAAGCATGAACACCCTCAGCTTGACAAGGCTTTCAACCAATAATGCTCAATATTTTATAGATTCAATGAATAGATGGAGGATCCTGACTTTACCAATAGATACATACATAAACACATATGAATGGCTAGATGTAGAAAGTAAATGAAGCTTACAAATCTAATTTATCAACGCAGAGATAAGATGATAGTTATCTGGCATTTGACAGAGAGTAAAACATGAATAACCCATTCAAGTGCAAGCTTAGAATAGAGGGAAAGATGGTGATTGAACATATAACAATAAAAGAAGCTTGTATTACTGGAATGAAGATAAGATGTCGGGAGGAATAGAATATCCATGGTCTCCGAAAGTTGAACCTCTAATCCCTCGAACTTTCAGCCATTTATAGGCTTTTTACAATGCTCTCGAACCCTATGAGGCTCGATATGTCTTAATCTATCCCCTTTGTTTTCTAACAAGCACAGCGACCAAATTCTAGTAATTTTGTCGCGCTATCAGGTAGCTCGCTTGTGCGAGTGATGCTCCATGATCACTTCTGTTTGTTCGATTTCATCATGCTGTGGTTTTTTCCCTTTTTTGGCTTTCTGTCTCCTGGCCTATATCTGATCGAATCCCTCTACTAGCGTTACATAATCATTGCATAACTCCTTAAGAGGAGGTGGCCACCTATTCTGCAATGGTGCATTGGGCCTTTGGAATCCTTGAAACAGACACTTGCTGTTAACACAGAGAAATGAATTCAAACTATGAAAATATGCCAAAAACATTGTTCACCTGAACTTCAAATGTCCTCAAATCCATTCTATTCTCTATCGGGTCTGCCTGTGAATCGCTATCGCATGTTGCAAATGGCCTGTCCCTTTGTATTTTAGAAATTCATTAAAACACTAAAAATCCCGTAAAAATGGCCTTGGATGAATTTGAAATGACATACAATAGCCTTAAGGAACCCTTTCGGGTCCGATTTATTGCATCAACGCTTTATATAGGTATAAGCCATTCTCCATTGTGTTTCTCCAATTGCGATATCATGATGCAATCAATCACATATCACGATAACCTCGGGCCATTTGGTGAATGCTCTATTGTTGTTTCTCGATTGCGATTTGCCGATCAGATATGGACTGTTGATCGGCTAGATCTGACAGCTACTATGCCAAGTTCTTGTAAGCCTCCACTAAGCCTTATTTCATTGTTTTCTTGTGTTTTCCACCTCCCGATAGTGTATTTCCGCCTGTTTGAAGGTTCCCATTATGCGACGTTTTTGATATTTTGAATGATTTTAAGAAGATTTCGAGGACTTAGAGAGTGTTTTGGATCTGTTTGGATTAGCACCTCAAGGCTAACACTAGCGCCTTCTGGGGATGAAATCCTCCCTGTGAGGTTTCAAGAACTCTAGACTACTGCGTTTCTAGTAACAACCCAAACAAACTTATCTCCTAGTGTTCCATTGGGCATGGAGTTTATTTGCATAGAAAACAAAACTAAAAAAACCTATTACAATATTAAGGCCTTAAAGCCTCATATGAAGTAAAGTTTCAAAAACTGCCCATTGACTGGGCCATCAAAAGCACCTCCCCCCTCCAAATTGTGCAAAATGAACGTATTGTTCATTTGAACTTCAGCAATGACAAATGGTCCCATTCATAAGGCATCAAATTTACCATGGTTGCCCTTCATTTCCTTCAATGCATCCCATTTGAGAACCCAGTCACCTACCTGAAAATGTCCATTTTTTCCTTTCTATCAAAGGTTTCTTTGATCTTCTTTTGATGAATTCTTGACTTCTCAACTAGTTGTTCTTTGATTTTTTGTAACTCAACCATGTTACTAATTATCCTCGCCATGTCGTTCTCTTCATCCTGTTCTTCTTATAAGAATTTGGCCATAGGGAGAATTAGCTAAATAGGAAAAATGGCATCATTGCCTTAAACCAGCTTAAATGGAGAATTTCCTATGGACTTCTTATTGGTAACTCTGTTAGCCCACAGTGCAAACTTCAACTTGGAATCCCAGTTCTTTTTGTTGTCCTCCAACAATGCTTTAATTATTCTTACAAGACTCTTGTTAGATGATTCTTCTAGGCCATTGCCTTGAGTATAATATGAGGTAGAATGCACCAATTGAATGCCCACGGATTCACACATGTCCACCAATTCTGATGCCCTAAAAGATGCTACATTATCAATGACTAGTTTGGTTGGGCAACCAAATCTAGTGAAAATATTCTCATTCAAGAACTTTATGATAACCTGATGATTAACATTTTTAGTGGGTATAACCTCAATCCATTTGGTGAAATAATCAGTGGCTACCAAGATCCATTTATCATGGCCATTGGAATGTAGATTGATCTCACCTATGAAGTCCAAGCCCCACTACTGGAAGGGACCATTGGCATGCGTTGGCTTCAAGGGCAAAGATTTTAGTTGCTGTCTCCCTACAAACCTTTGACATTTGTCACAAGACTTCACAAAACAAAACACATCAGAGAACAAAGTAGGTCAATAATACCCAGCTCTCAGGATCTTGTGGGCTGTGGTTTTCCAATAATGATGCACTCCACAGATGCTAGAATGGAACTGTTGCATGACTTCCATGGATTGTTCTTTGTCTAGACATCTCAAGAGGACCTCTGATGGGTCTTTCCAATAAAGAAGGTTTTTATTAATGCAAAATTTGGTTGATCTGAGCTTAGTGGCCTGGGCTTGACTTGAGCTATGCCTTGGAGGGACTTCTATCTTGTGCAAAAAATGAACTACACTAGAATACCATTCACATGTGGCTAGATTTTCAGCCAAAGACTGATTCTGCTCTTGCTCTTCTGCTACTTCCTCTATTCGCTAACCACCTGAATTTGAACTCATGCAATTGATGTCTAACAAACTGCAATTTTCCTCATCCAGAAGCTTAGCCAAGAATTGGAATTTGACAAGCTTGGTGGGCTTCACCTCTATGTTGAGCTCTTTGAATTTCACAATCCATTTAGCTCTCTTTCCATCAGTATCTAGATGAGTTAGGACATCTTTTACTGAGACTGAAGGTACATATGCAACCACTTTGGAATGCATAATATAAATTCTGAATGCCTTTAAAATTTTTATGAGAGCATAAGCTTGTTTTTCAATAAGGTCATACCTTAGTTCAGCATCCCTCAGAGTTTTGTTGAAAAAGGCCACAATGTGCTCTACACCTTCATCATTTTTCTACAATAGAGCTGCTGCAAGTGTATCATAAGAGGCAAAAGAGAAGATATAAAACTCCCTGGTATAATCTGGGCTAATTAGAGTGGGAGCTTCCATGGTAGATTGTTTGATGGCTTCAAAAGAGCTTCTTGCACCATCTGTCCATTTTGTTTTTGATCCTTTCTTTAGCATGGAAGTGATGTGCTTCACTAGTTCTACAAAGTTTGGAATAAACCTCTTGACAAAGTTAATCTTACCCAGGAAAGATTGAATGTCCCTTTTTGACCTAGGGATGGATAATGTTTGAATTGCTTGAACTCTTGCTGGATCGATATTCACACCTTCAACAGTAAGAATATCTCCCAGAAGTTTGCCTTGTTTTAGAGAAAACTGTGACTTCTCTGGGTTCACAGAAATTCCAAATCCTCTGCATTTTAGAAACACCTTCTTTAAATGCTGCAAATGGTCCTTGTGACTACTAGAAAAGACCGTTATGTCATCAAGGTAAATGAGGACAAACTTGTCCTTATCTCCCACAAAGGGTATGTCCATGGCCCTCTAAAAAGTAGCCCCAGCATTCATCAGTCCAAAAGGCATCTTGGAGTACATGAAAGTGCTCCAGGGAGTAGTGAAGGCGGTCTTTTCTTGATCTTATCAATGTACAACAATATGATTGTAACCTGAAAATTCATCTAGGAAAGACCTAACTCGAGCCCCTGAAACTTTTTGTAGCAAGTGTTCCATCTTAGGCATGGGGTAATTGTATTTTTTAGAGAATTTGTTCATATTCATGAAGTCAACACAAAGCCTAATTTCTCCATTCTTCGTTCTTAATACCATAAGGTTGGCTATCCACTTTTAATACCTTAGGGGAACTATGATCTTGGCATCCAACAACTTCTTGATTTCCTTTTCGATCAAAGGCAATAAGAGAGGACTGATAGGTCTTAACTTCTGCTTAAAAGGGATGGTGTTCTTCTCCAGTGGGATCTTATGTTGAATGATGTTGGTGTCATAGGTCTTAAGATCCTGTATTCCCAAGCAAAAATATCAGCAAATTGTTTCATCATGGTGTAATACTTGGAAGTTTGGGCAGAAGACAAGTGAGTGGACAGATTTATGTACTTTGGCTGGGCTAGACTCCCTACTTTTTGTCTATGAACTGCAGACTCGTTTTCTTTTTTGGCAAGTTTATAAGGTACATCATTATGATCAAACAACTTCTCTAGGGGCACCAATCCTTTGGGTATATAGTTACTAGGCAATTGAACAATGCTTTCATGGCCAATGTCATCCTTTAGCTTGGACTGGTTGCATTCTTCAATGGTTTCGTTTTCTTGGTCGATGTGCATTTCAGAAAATTCATCAATGACTTGTAAAAAACTATTAATTTCAACATTATCTTAAAAAACTTTCCAGTATTTGACATTGTCAAGCAGAGATGGTCTATATTTCACCTGAACTTCAAAAGTCAATTTAGGATGCAAAGGAGGAATACACGTGCTAGCAGACACAGTAGGAGAATCAACAAGATGGTTCTTCATTCTGTGGTTGTCAGAAATTCTAAAACTATTAAAAGAACCCGTGAGCTTCCATACCTCATATTTGTATGCTTTCAGCCTTGGATTCTTTGCTTGGAAGGTTTTGTTCACCTGCTGAATGATAAGGTCTACATATCCAAACACCTTTAGACCTTTCATGCCCATTTCTTTAGTAGCGTTTAAGCCAAATATCAAGGATTTGTACTCTGCTATGTTACTTGTTACATGAAAAGTTAACTTGAAAGATAAATGAATGCATTCTTGTGTTGGGGACACAAGGACTACACCTACTCCTGCATCTCCCTTAGAGCAAGCTCCATCAAAGAACATGTCCCAAATTTGTGGGCCTTCTTCCTCTGTGATCCAACAAACCGGTTTCCTACGCTGCATGAAGGCCAACTAGGATTCTTCAATCTGAAGAATACAGGCTCCAAAATCAGTGTTGACAGCATACATGGGATGATTAGTGGGATTCCTTTCATCACTGATGATATAAGTCAACTGAGCTTCTTTGTATAATCTCCTACTCTCACCTCCAAAAACTGGGAAAGTAGCATAGGACAAAACTTAGGGGGTACATCTACTGAGACAAGCTGATGGATAGGTCTTTGATTAATCCCAAACATTTCACTTTTCTAGAGTCAAACAAAAATATGTCATGATAAGGCTTGGTAATGTCAAGGCCCAACTCATCCATGATAGCCTTGGGCATTAGATTATGGCTGGCTCATGTGTCCAGAAGATAGTAGTGAAGGATTTTGTCATGAATAGTCAAAGAGACATAGAATGATGGGGAGTTGTCATCACAATTTTCAATCATTGGGTTGAGAACAATAGCTGGTTTGTCGTCTTGCAGATTTACATAGTTGGTGGAGGTTTGGATGGCTTTAGGCTCAAGGGCCTCGAGGATAAATCTCTTGAAGGACTCATTCTTCACTAGTTTAATCATAGGTATATGTATGCTTAGCTTCTGAATTTCTAATTCAAACTTGAAGGAGAAGGAGACTTGTCAAGGCCTCTTACCTCATGAGCTGGAGCTTTGAGGATGATGGGATCAAGTGTCGGTCGTTTCTGCTTTTTAGATTGCTGTATTGCAGGGACAACAACTCTCTCAACAGGAGTTTCCTTGGTATTATTCATCTTCTACCTCAGATCATATTTGTGTTGATCATCAATTTTCAAAACAACTCCACCATCCCACTCTTGGCTGATCTGGTCATTGAAAAATGACTTCTCACAAGCAGTTGAGGTAAAAAAGTTGGCAATGCCTTTGTCTACCAGACAATGAATCTCATCATCTTCTTCAAACTGCTCTTCTTCCATGACTACATTCTAGAAAGGGGTCTTCACCCTTTGGTCTTCATTTTCATCTTTGCTTCTTTGCAGAATCTACAATTGGTCATTAGCTCTTCTATATAGATTTGGATTTCTTGGAGCAAAGGTATTAGGAACTCTTCCTTTCTGAGGGTGCATCTCAGCCTTGATTTGGAGATTTCAGAGGCTAATGACTCTATCATATTGGTCATTTTATCTATCTTGGGATCCGAATATGATGAAGATTCACCCCTCTGTCTCCCTCCATCAACATTTCCCTTGAGCTTCTCTGCAGCCATGATGTTTGATTCTACTTCCAAGGCTGCATCCCGCATATTAGCCAAGGTAGCAAATCGCCTCTCCCTCAATAGTAGACATAAGTCAGAATCAAAGGCACTAGCATATGTGAGTTTGACAGAGGTAGTGGTGGGTTTTGCTTCAACCGATATCTTGTTGTACATGCGGTTAAACCTCTTATTAAAATTAGACAATAACTCACCGTTTTCCCTCTTTAAGTTCCAAAACTCGGTGTGGTAGTAGAGTAGATCCTTCTTGTCCCCCCAATGCTTTAGGAATGCATCATATAAAGCTTCAATATATGCTATACACCTTGGGGTCAGTTCTTTGAACCATTTTCTAGCCTCTCCATCTAGACTTTGGACAAAGACTCTGATCCATACATCATCTTCACTAATGTCTAGGTTATCAGCATAGATATAGAATGATTCAAGATGTTCCTCTGTTGTAATACCTTAAATCCCAGTGAACTTAGGCCTATACTTATGATATTCTCCAATAGGCATGGCATTCAAAAGAGTGGGTAGTACTAGAGGTCCATACCTAGCAGCTATGATTCTTTCCATTTTGGTAGGTGCTTGTGGTCCTGCCATAGCTATGGTGGCTACAAAGGTACTGGAAGTCTGAATGATAGAGGGTTGAGGAGTGACTAATAAGACTAAAGGAGTATGATGGATAGGAGGAGAGGCTTCCTTCAGGCTTAGAACGGAAGGAGAACCTAAAGAATAAGGAGCTCTATGAACCTCTGAGATTTTTCTTCACTGCTAGTATTAGATGCTATACTCTCAACATCTATTTGTTCTATTACAATATTTTCATGAAGAGATATATAATATTGTTTAGAACCACCTGAACCTGATGCTCCTTTCTGCAATGCCTTTATTTCTTTGATGATCTTTTCAGGGTCAGGTACTAGATCAGACCGTGGCTTCTGAGGATTTCTCCTAGTATGCCTCACAAACTGAGCCAGAACTATGGATTGGAGTTGCCAAGAGGTTCTTCCTCCAGTAGAGTCACCAGATAGATGATTACAGCTGAAATAGTGTACAGAATTTGTCTATCATCAAATTTTGATCTGTGTCATCCCCCAAGGAAGCTGAGCTTCAATCTCCTCTCCTCAATAATGGTGCCAATTATGTTAGCACTCCAAGAAGCTCTCCTAGGTTGTAGCTCGGAGATGCCTGGAAACATATAAATCTTCAATATCGTTCTCTGAACTATTGGAATGGATTGGGGTTTGGATCAAGTTAGATGACTGTTTCAACTCTATTTTCACTCAAAACATGCATGGACTCCCTCAGCTTGACAAGGCTTTCAACCACTAATGCTCAGAAGTTTATAGATTCAATGAATAGATGGAGAATCTTGACTATACCAGCAGATACATATATAAACACATATGAATGGCTAGCTGTAGAAAGTAAATGAAGCTTACAAATCTAATTCATCAATGTAGAGATAAGATGATAGTTATCTGGCATTCAACAGAGAAGAAAACATGAATAACCCATTCAAGTGCAAGCGTAGAACAGAGGGAAAGATGGTGATTGAATATATAACAACAAAAGAAGCTTGTATTACTGGAATGAAGATGAGAAGCTAGGAGAAATAGAGTATCCATAGTCTCTAAAAGTTGAACCTCTAATCCCTCAAAATTTCAGCCATTTATAGGCTTTTTACAATGCTCTCAAACCCTCTGAGGCTCAAGATGTCTTAATCTATCCCCTCTATCTTCTAACAAACATAGTAACCAAATTCTAGTAATTTTGTCACGCTATCATGTAGCTCGCTTGTGCCAGCGATGCTCCATGATTAGTTCTATTGGTTCAGCTGCATCGTGTTGTGGCTTTTTCCCTTTTTCGGCTTTTTGTCTCCCAGCATCTGTCCACTAGAATCCCTCTTCTAGCATTAAATAATCATTGCATAACATCTTAAGGGGAGGTGGCCACCTATTCTGCAACGGATGAGTGCATCGGGCCTTGGGAATCCCTAAAACGACTGCTCTCTATTAACACAAAGAAATGCATTCAAACTGTGAAAATCCGCCAAAAACACTGTTCATCTAAACTTCAAATGCCGTCAAATCTGATCTATTCTCTATTGAGTCTGCCTATGAATTGCTATTGCATGTCGCAAATGGCCTGTCCCTTTGTATTTTAGAAATTCATTAAAACACTAAAAATCCCGTAAAAATGGCCTTGGGTGGATTTGAAATGACATACAATAGCCTTAAGGAACCCTTTTGGGTCTGGTTTATTGCATCAGTGCTTTATATAGGTATAAGCCCCACTCCATTGTGTTTCTCTATTGCGATATCACGATGCGATTGATTGCAATCGCATATCGCGATAACCCTGGGCCGTTTGGTGAACACTTTATTGTTGTTTGCCGATTGTGATTTGCCAATCGGATCTAGACCGTTGATTGGTCAGATATGACGACTGCTGTGCCAAGTTGTTGTAAGCCTCCGCTAAGCCTTATTTCACTGTTTTCTTGTGTTTTTCGCCTCCCAATAATGTTTTTCCGCCTGTTTGAAGGTTCCCCTTATGCAACGGTTTTGATCTTTTGAATGATTTTAAGAATATTTCGAAGACTTAGAGAGTGTTTTGGATTTGTTTGGATGAACACCTTAGGGCTAATAGGAACCTTAAATGGGTAGAACAATTTTTTACCACCATGAATCACCGTTAGATGTCCTCCACTCTCAAGCATATCCATAGTGATCTGCAAGCTGGACAGAACAATGGAGTCACTTAAGAGTCAAGTTGGCCTACCCTTATAGCTGATCTAAGAGCCCCCATCCTGGTACAAGGATCAAATTCGAAACTTGTGGCCTTAAAGCTATGTTTTCTCAAGAATCATAGTTAGATATTCACCAATCTCTCGAGCATAACCATAGTGCTCTGTGGAAGGTTTATAAAACAATGGAGTCACTTGAGAGTCAAATTGGCCTCCCCCTATAGTTGATCGGACTTTAGCCGATCCTATATCCCTTGTCTTGGTACAAGGATCGAATTTGGAAGTTGTGGCCTAAAACCAATGTTTTGTTTGTTTGGGTCGTTGAGGTGGGTCTTTTTCCCACAAACAAAGGGATCTCATACACCAATTTGGTGTCTAGCTTGATTGTGACCTTAAAATTGGATTATATATATATATATATATATATTATATATATATATATATATATATATGATATTATATAATATATATATATATATATATATATATTATAATGTGTACGAGATTTTGGATAGAAATTGATAAGGTGTTTTATTAAGGCGCTCCTTAATGTGAAGTCACTAATTTAAACATGAAAAATAAAGACTTCACAAGTTTATGAAAAAAAATTATTTTATAATATTTATATGGTTTATTAAATTCTTACACATTTTTTTGTCTATTATTTTTTATATCTTTAAAACAAATTGCCATTATTAAAACATAATAAAACATATCTTGGTAATTAAATTTAATATAAAATATAAAATAGAATATATAAAATAAATAATTTTTCACTTTCAATATATGCATAAATATAATATTTATATTGCTATTAATCAAAAGTCAAATTCAGAATCATGATTACATATTTTTAAATATAAATGAATACAATATACTTGATCACTTAAATTATATTTAAATAATTACAATATTAATCCAAAAAAATACCAAAACTTCCAAGAAGTCCTTATTTTATCGTGGTGAAAGTGTATTGTGTATATAATCACATTTATGTTCGTCCTCGTGAATCTGTAGGCTAGTGATAATTGAGGGCAAGGGCTAACCAGCCTGCCATAGGGCATTAAATGCCCTGGTACATGCACGCCTTATAACAATATAACACACAGCCTTTATTTTTAATTTATGTAGCCACCAAGGCTGTGTGTTATATTGTTATAGGGCATGCATGTACCAGGGCATTTAATGCCCTATGGCAAGCTGGTTAGCCTTTGCCATAATTGAGACGTAGGAGTACCACCTCGAAACACACAAAGGCAACGCAAAGCCATTGCTCTTCGGATGAAATTCAGACTAACACATTCACGGCTTTGCTTAATTTTAAATTCAAAATGAAGTGTAATACTTTAGTGGGATTAAATTCAAATAATATATATATATATATTATATATATATATATTTATTAAAAATAATGGTGTAAATTATAAAATATGTTATATTTTTAGTGAATATTTTATTTTTATTTAGATAATGAAAATTTATTATTATTTATTTGTAAAATTATTTACAGGATGATTAAAAAATTAGTCAGAAACTTATAAATATAACTTTGAAAAATTTCAAACTCTAATTAAACTTACGCCTTTACCTTGAATTATGATGAATTGACAAAATAAATATTTACGCCGTAATGCGTTTCCCTATGAAATCAACTTTCCTTTGAGGTTACGTGTCCATTTGTGAGCGCTTGATTTTGTTGTTAGACGATTAAAATTGTTTGAGCCATCGGATTGAGACGGTTCAACTATCGGGACTTTGTAATGTCGATCAAAGCATCGGCTTCGCCACAACATCAACTGCTTCCTTCCCAGCACTTCTCGAATGTATCGGTCCCAATCTTGCTCAAGTCCTTGTCCGTGTTTCATAGGAAACGCAGAGGTTTCAGATTCAATTCTCTGCGATGTCAATCCTTGCAATTCACGGCTGTTTCGAAATCCAATTGCATCCTCACAATGTTGCAGGTTGTTGTTTCCTTTGATGAGACTACTACATTGGAGGATGTAGACAAGCTGCTGAAATTTTTCGCTGGCAATAAATCTGTAAGTATAATTTGCATCGGCCATCATGCCCTGACATTAGGATTCATCTTGCTGAACAGTTCTGTGCATTACCTAGGTAAACTTCACAGCAGACTCCCTTGCCCCGGAAGTCCAAGTTGCAATTCCGAAAGCTTTTATCCGGGAGAGTGCTTATTTGACACATCCAATTTTCAACATGTAAGAATTAGTACTGAATTTGACTAGATTGCTATATTTATTCAGTGTTGTTTGGTCTTTCTATATAGGTAGACTATGCGCATTTTAAACTTGTTGAGATATGTGGATGTTTCTAGGTACCACACAGAGCATGAGTTACTGCGCTACCTCCATAGGTTACAGGCAAAAGATCTTTCTTTGTGCCACAGTATGATTCCCTTAGGATCTTGCACTATGAAATTGAATGCAACTGTGGAGATGATGCCTGTTACTTGGGCAAGTTTTTCTGACATGCACCCTTTTGCACCTCAAGATCAAGCTGTTGGTTATCAGGTAAGGCAGTCATTTTCTTCAGTGAGATATAGATGAAAGTTTTAGTAGAATAACAAATCCTTCTTGAAAAAGTCTCAAGCTTGCATATTCTGTTGCAGGAGATGTTCAAAGATTTGGGAGAGGTTCTTTGTGACATTGCTCGGTTTGATTCGTTCTCTCTGCAACCAAATGCTGGTGCAGCAGGGGAGTATGCTGGACTGATGGTTATTCGTGCTTATCATCAAGTAGGTGCTCAAAAGTTTTGAACCTTATATAAATATTTACCAGGAATAGTGCCTAAGACACTGGATTTGGCGTTGAACTGAACCTTCATAGGCAAGAGGAGAGGGGCACAGGAATATCTGTATTATTCCTGTATCTGCTCATGGAACGAATCCTGCAAGTGTTGCTATGTGTGGCATGAAAATTGTTTCTGTTGGCACAGATGCTAAAGGAAATATTAACATCGAGAAACTAAAGAAAGCTTCTGAGATGCACAAGGAAAACCTTTAAGCACTTATGGTATGTATTTATGATAATCTGTTTAACATGAGGGGATCATTTTCACTGCCAAGATAGCCTTTTGAACAAGTTGACAGTTGTGATAAAGATTGCAGTTTGATTAATTAAAAGACTCACTTTACCTTTCTTCAGGATAAATTTCTCTTCCGGTTTTGTTCATGTTTGTTATGATGATATCCAAACTGCTCACTGGGAGCAATACAAAATTGTATCGGTACTAGTACAGAATATTAATAAAAATACAGAGGCAAGACGGGATATTTTGAAAAAATTGTTTTAATTGGTGCAGGTGACCTATCCTTCAACCCATGGTGTGTATGAGGAGGGTATTGATACCATATGCAAGATCATCCATGAAAATGGGGGCCAGGTTTACATGGATGGGGCAAACATGAATGCACAGGTAAAAGGTTCATGCTTCTGAATATGATTTTTTTTTTTTTTTTGTAGATCTGGGAGAGCTTCTTTGAAAGGGAGAGTTCAAAGAATCTGAAAATCTTTCCTACTGAATTGAATTGGTTTCCATGTTCTGTCAGATGGTATTTAATTTGTTGTATATCCCACCTCTCGTCCAGTTTTTTTTGGAGTATTTTCAGCAGGGCTATTGCAGTGTTTACCTTGAATAGGCAGTTCAATCATGAATTATGCCACATAACATATATTTTGCAAACTGAAGAAACTCGAGATAATTGTGTTTTCAAGCTTCCTGAATCAACGCTGATGGTCAGATCAGCACTAGTCTTAAGCTACCACTTTGCTTATGCTACAACGTTGCTTACCTTCAATTATGGTGTATAAATTAGAACTAACATAGCATACTCAACTTGAGGACATCCGGAGGTTACAACTTATGTGCATTGTAAATTATCTTGAAGCAGGAGTGCTCAACAAAAATAATATTGAGAAAGAAATGACTAATTTTAATGGAATATGCAATCTATAGTACTCGTTAATTTCACATTTAAGAATAATATACAATTTAGGTAGTTTCAGAAATCAAATAATGTAACTATATCATGGGAAGAGTTTGGCAGACAGTTGTGTGGCTTGGAATTTTTGGAAATGGTGTATAAAAACTGTGAAATAAAAAAAGAAACTTGTACTGCCTTAATTTGTTATTGTGTTTACAAGTTTTCTGCTCTGCGACTCGTTAATTCCAGTCTTTTGTTTTTGTTATGTGATACAGGTGGGGCTGACAAGTCCAGGTTATATTGGAGCTGATGTTTGTCACCTTAATCTTCATAAGACTTTCTGCATTTCACATGGAGGTGGCGGACCTGGTATGGAGCTGATTGGAGTGAAGAAGCACTTAGCACCATTTTTACCATCACATCCAGTGGTAAGCTCTCTTATGTCTCATTTTATTTTTTCATTTTTCTTCCTCATCTAGTGCTTAGCATAATCATTAAGTATTCAATTATCATAGCTCTGCAAAATAGTGGTAGTTAGGTTAGAGGTTCTTTTTGCTCAAACATACTGGTTGTCTCCATAACTAGAACCCTACATGATGCTTGCATGCCTTTGGTAAATTTATGTCTTCACACACATGTTGGACATAGTGAATAGGCAAGGAAGAATTCCATTTTTGTTATAGTGTCGAGGGCAAGATGCAAAACATTAATTATAGGTATACATTGTTGTAGTATCCTCCTAGCACACACACCTTTTGAACTCTACTGGTTGCACGTGTTTGTAGGTAGTATTTATGTGCACATTGCTAGGAGAGAGAACTTGATCAGTATGATCTCCTTTCAAAACTCTGCATCCATGACTGTGCTTACAAAATACTACATGGACAATAATGGTCACATGATGAAATTCATAATTCACTAGAAAATAGATGAATAATATATAGATTTATCGAGGAGCAATCTTTTAGGGCAGATACAAATTGGAAGATGTGGTTTGTGATAAATATATTCTTCAACATCACTCCACCCGTAACCATTGGGGAAACCTTTTGGTACTTTACTCAGATGAAGTATACAAGTTGAGTCCTTGTGATATTTCTGATTCTATGGAAGGTTATATGACTGAGCCTAGAGCCCTATAGTTTCAGGGACTTAGAATTTCCTGCCATTGCTGATTTTCTTATGATTCCTTGGGAAATATTATTTTTCTTTAAAGTGTCTCTGTAGAGTTTTCTATGGATCAATTAATTCTATGGCCTACAAATCCTAGAGAAACAGGTAAAACTGTCCTACTTTGCCCTAGTTTTTGGAAAGAGTTTGTTGTGTCTATCAATTTGGAAACTTTACTGGAGATGTTGTGAAGTAATACCATTTTCCTCAATTTCAAAACTTCAGCTTCTGCCTACGCAAAATTAGACAATATTTGCTGTGCTAGAACATGATTCTATTTATGAAGATGTGAGTTTACTTTGCAGTCTAGCTCTTTTGAAACCATGATTAATCTTCTGCATCTTTCCATTTCAAATCTATAAATCTACCATGTTCTGTGTGTTCTTTCTAGTTGGTTCTATCCCATTTTTTTCATGTTTTCCTTATTTATTTATTTTTTAATCCATCAGAAGCAGATATCTCGGGGAGCAATATATTAGAACTTTATTTTTTGCCTGCTTTGTATGACCCTTTTCATTTTTGGTTAACAAAACTAGAATGCTTTCCTTAAAGGTCATCTTTTATAACCGTTTAAAGAGAGATTCAGATTGTATCTATAAAATCTGACAACTTTCTGCGTTGTCAGATTGAAAGAATTCTATAATGGAGCCAATTGAAATCAACCAATGCAGTGTGCCAGTCTATAAAAGGAGCATCAATGATGGGACTAACCATTAAAATTCACTCTTTTCCCATGAATGTAAAATTCGGATCATATTTGTAATTGCCTTAATTATATTTGTATTCTAGTAAATCCAAAGAATTTGTTCTAAGAAATTGAGAATGACAGGTTCCTACGGGGGGAATTCCTGCTCCTGAAGGCAAGCAACAACCGCTTGGTACTATATCTGCTGCACCGTGGGGCTCTGCTCTGATTTTGCCAATATCATATTCCTACATTGCAATGATGGGTTCATAAGGGCTTACTGCAGCATCAAAAGTAGCTATTTTGAATGCAAACTACATGGCTAAACGACTAGAGGTATCCTGTTATTTCTCCAATTTTCCTCACTTTTTCCATTGTTTTTGTTACATTTTCAACTAACAGCTACTGTCTCTGCAGGATTACTATCCTGTACTTTTCCGAGGAGTAAATGGTACATGTGCTCATGAATTCATCATTGATTTAAGACATTTCAAGGTGAGAATGTGATCCCCACTATTATGCATATATGCTCTTGTAGTGGTCTGAGCATGCTTTGGTGATAAATGTAAGATGCTTTATTTGGAAAATACATTCATTTGTTTGAACAATCATTACCTTTGGTCAGTTGTCAACTTGTTAGCAATAACAGCCAGAAAGGACTGGAAAGGATTTCAGAAGAAGCGAGGTAAATTGGAAAAAATTTAGATTGGACCAAATTCATAATTTGGAAATCCTAATTATAAGGATTTTCTAGCCATCGTGCTTTTTTTCCCAGATATTTGTTTAATTGAGCTATGTTATTACTATTTTCTATCTCTTTTCGCTATTTTTTAATTGAATTCCTACAGAGATAGGCATAGATAATGTATCACTCATTAAATTAATTTAATTGGGCATTGCCTTGTCAATGAATGCTTGAAAAATGTTTGAAAACTTTAGAAAATGCATGAAAAAAGCTTCAGAAGAGTTTGAGAACTTCGATGTCAGCATCAGTTGTAAGAGGATATGTAATAGAAAATTTATAATAATATTTCAAGTATATCTCCAAATTTGCAAATTTTTCTAGTGGCCAAGTTTGTTCATCTGGCAACATTCTTTCTAACAAGCTTTGTAGGTGAGGATTGAGGGTGATCAAAAAAAGCAATAAGTCAAATACATGAATAGCCCGACAACCCCTTTACCACAAGAGAACACATATCTATATCGGTTTATTAATAATGATATGAATATAAATATCAAAATTTAATAATTAATAACAAAAGCCAAATATATATATAATTTTTAGAAACTGATTTATTTGTATTTCATTTAAATTAATATTAAATTTCAGTTTATTAATACTTATAATTGCATTAATAATAATATGAATATAAATATCAAAATTTGATAATTAATAACAAAGGCCAAAGAAGCAGTAAAGAGGATGAGTTTCACAATTTGATTTATATTTGATTGATTTGATTTTCACAAATAGATTGATATTTGATTAATTTGATTTTTACAAATAAATTGATTTTACAAATGGTGCGGCACGGTAGGGTTAGAATACAATCAAGGGAAAATTGATTGAGCCTCAACCAGAAAATTTTCTTTTGAGCCTCAAAAACAAACTCGATGAGAAACCATATAAATAAGATGGAGAGATGTAGCAAAAATGAAATTCTAATGTTTATAAACTGAATTTGATTTAGCGTGTGTAAGACTATGTTTTTTTATTGATTATTGAATTAATATTTCATATGAATCTCATAAACTTCAACCAAGCAATAGCTCTGATCAACTTCTTTATAAGAGGGCATTAGATGAAGCCAATGTGAGATTGAGTAAGTCTCATATGGTTCAGAAGAGAGCACTAAAGAAATGTAAGAGTGAGAAGTTGTCAACCGATGAGCTTGAGTAGGACACAATTGAGGCTGCTCAGAAGAGGGATCAAGGAGGCTGTTCAGAAGAGGGATCAAGGCTGACAGTCTGAACTTGAAGTTGTGTAGAGACAACATGCTTTTGATGCAATTTCCTTGCAATCTGCACATCAAGAGCCTTAATGGGTCAAGAAAAACATCTCCATTGCGATGGATTGTAAGGATAGCACAGCTAAACAGGGCATGGACACAGTCAATGCTTCAAAGGCCAATGCCAAAAAAGCAGAGGAATTGTCTGCAGAGATATGTTTTCTGAAAAAGGCTCTGGATTCGGCATATGCGTCACATTGAATGGTTGAGGATGAAGAGGAAGCTAGTGCTGCAAAATGGGAATCTAAATCCAAATAAGCATTTGCAATGGCAAGGCTAATGAAGAGGTTCACTTGCTGAAGAAAGAATTGACCAATGTCAAGGATATTGAGTTGAAGTTGTCTAATGCACCGAAGTTGAGGTTAACATATTGCCCTATATTGGAATGGAGGTGAAGGATCAAACAACAAGGCGGAAGCTATGGCACTAACAGGGCTTCTTCAAATCAGTATCTTCTTAAATATTGAGTCCTTACAGATCTATGGTGATTCCAAAATCATTATGGATCATGTTAATGCCAAGCTTTCCATAGAAAATCACTATCTATCTGGATGGATGAACATAATAGAATCCCTATGGTCATCAAAAAAGGATTTTGCAATAAAACATGTGAACAGGTCCCAACATACACAGGCAGATGAACTATCAAAAAAAGGACTTCAATCACAAGTTGGTAAATGGGAATGACAATTGCAGTGGGGGAACTAAGGTACCATATTCAGGATTTCGATCTTCCGGGTACATAACTCTCTCTTCCACCACATATTTTTCTTTCATATTATAATGAATGATCAAACAATATTATAATCTATGGAAAAGTTTCATATAACAAAGATTAAAAAACATTAACACAATTTTTGACCACCATTTTTTTTTTATATATTATTGTTTTATATTTTAAGAAATAATTAAAGAATAGTTGTTTTATATTTTAGGGAATGATAAAAAAATATAATCTATGAAAATGTTTAATATAACAATGATTCATTTTTTTTTAATTATTGTTTATTGTCGAGCATAATTTCAAGCCACCATCCTTTTACTAAAAAAAAAAAAATAAAAAAAAATAAATAAAAAAAATCATGGCAAATTGTAAACAAGCAGTACAAATTAATGTGATCAACTCCAACCTTAAAAACATTTGTGTAACCTAAAAATGCACCGGCCTTATATTTTCATTTGTTCCAACCCGCCACAACAATTGTGATTGATTCCACAATCATGTTCACCGTAAATTTTATTGTTGTACAATCTGTTGAAATGGTGTATAAATCCGAGAGATCTAAGATGAAGGTTTTCATATCCCATATGTGAAGGACAAATGCCGCAAATTGGTTTCATCGAGTTTGATTTTGAGGCTCAAAAGAAAATTTTCTGGTTGAGGCTCAATCAATTTTCCCTTGATTGTATTCTAACCCTACCGTGCCGCACCATTTGTAAAATCAATTTATTTGTAAAAATCAAATTAATCAAACATCAATCTATTTATGAAAATCAAATCAATCAAATATAAATCAAATTGTGAAACTCATCCTCTTTACTGCTTCTTTGGCCTTTGTTATTAATTATCAAATTTTGATATTTATATTCATATTATTATTAATGCAATTATAAGTATTAATAACCAAAAGAAGTCTCTGGTTAGAAGAAATCGATGCTGGAACATAAGGATTTGATTTCTTAATTTATGCCACACCTCTCTATCTTATTTAGATTGTTTCTCGATTTATGCCTTACGGCGTTACTTTTGCAACATTTGATGCAAATGCTAGTTATCATTTTTTTTCAATTTGACTTAGCGTTTTGAACCTTTATAACGTTGTGTTCACACGGATCAAAGCTCACGTAATCTAGCTCGGTGTGATGCATGCGGAATCCTATCTCGACCCTCACTTGTCCTTCTCAAAGACTTTTCAATTTTCTAACAGTGGGTTAGCACTGCCACCAAAATATTACGCAAGCGCTTTTGTAATATTTTTTGTCATTTTACTCTTTGGGAAAAATTAGATTAAGCTATGCACAACTTCAGATCAGGACTGAAGTATTGCATCCGTCATTCCTCACCGTCATATTCCACTACGAGCAACTGTGATCAGTCTGGCACTGGCACTGGCACGTTCTTGTGATGGGACATTATTGTTACGGTTGCCATACGACTCCTCCCGTACAGCGAAAATATATCATTTAAATTTGGAAGCCTGTTGCGGTTCCTACATGTATCGTTATATTGGTGACTTTCTGTGGTAATCGCTTGTGGTTAGAGCTTAGGAGAATGGAATCTTTAGGGGGGCTCCTCTACAGCAATCTTCGCGTTTTGGTGGTGCCCTATCCAATGCAGGGCCATATCAATCCAATGCTGCAGTTTGCCAAGCGGCTGGCATCTAAAAATCTGCAGGTCACATTTGTGACAACCGAAGAGAACCGAGAGTGCATGTTACGGGCACAAGATGCAGTGCCCAGGCCGCCAAACAAGTCTGTGAATCTTCAGTTTGAGACAATCTCGGATGGACTTCCGTTGGATTTCAATCAGTCCAAGGACTGCCAGATGAGGTTCGACATGCTGTGCAGAATGGGAGGACTTACGTTAGCAAATCTCATTGAGAGGCTAAACGCTAAAGGCAACAATATTTGTTGCATCGTATATGACGCCCTCCTTTCTTGGCTTCCGGAAATCGCAAAGAAATTTAATATTCCCCTCGCTTTTTTCTGGACGCAATCCTGTGCAGTTTACTCGATCTATTACCATTTCAAGAGAGGACTAGGTATGCTTTGAATTAATAGACCTATAGCTTGGTAAATATGCATAACTTATATACAACAACCCCACACATTAACTTTCGAATGGCAGACCAGTTATTTGTAGCCGTTCTTATTGAATTTTGGGTTGATTTAATCTTATTTTTTCTTTTCAGCAATCACGGGAGACGGAACAGAGAAGCCGACGGACCTGATAAAAATACTCGGCTTGCCCCTGCTGAAAGTATCAGACTTGCCGTCATTTGTGCAACCCGCTAATTCCGATGGGTTTCTCTCATGGATTTTTCTTGATCAGTTTAATACTTTATCTGAAGCAACGTGTGTTGAAAGTGTAATTCCAACTGCGCATCGGGTGAGCAGTGCAGCAGCGAAGAGTGACTTTAGCGATGTGCGATCCGCCGATATCGCATCGGCGAAGTGGCAATGGGGGCTTATAAAGTTTTGTTTGTTGTCTGCGATGAGCGATCGCCGATATCGCATCGGCGTATCGCTATCGGCATTTTAAAGTGGAGCATAATCTTTCATAAATGAGCAATCACCGATGGGTCGGACCCGACGATGGTATTAATTCCTTTTTGATAGATTATCGGGTCCACAGTATTTCGCAATCGGGAAACCATGGGTGCACAACTTTTGCATATATGTGTGCCATGCGATGAAGCCCAGACCTGATGGGTTCCCAAAGCCAAATTTGAATGCTGATTGAAGTACAGGCCTGCTGCAAATAAATTTGACGTAATGTAAAAGTTTCTTTACCGCCGCTTATGTCAGTAAATCAGTAAATGAACCACACTAGTTGGTTCGAAACGCGTCGACAAATGTCTTTTTCATGTGATTTACGCTGAAGATCTTCTTATAAATATGACAGATCACAGAAGCCTCAATTCCACAATGAAAATTTACTGTGGGTTGGTAAGTTTTGGTGAAGTTTTTAATTTTATTATTTTTTATTTCAGCGGGAGTATGGGCACAAGTAAATGCCAGTAAAACCATTTAATTTTTATCATCTTCTTTTACGGTAGCATGGCAAGTGAAAACGGACGTAAGTTTTTTGGTTGTCATATATAAATGTAATGTTTCATTTTTTATGTATGAGAGCAATTGAAAGGAAGGCACAACAGTGTGTATGTCATGTTCTGTGTATGCAAAAGGATGCACGCAACAACGTGAAAAATATCCATATGTAATTCTTACACAGAAGTGAATTGTAATTGGTGAATCCCTCTGTGAGAGAGGAAGATTATAATCTGTAACAACAATCCTTTCATGAATAGAAATCCTTGGAGTATAAAACTCTATCTGCTGCTCAGAAATTTTTGTTTCCACTGTGTTAAAATTCCTGTGGAGAAACAAATCATTGTCTCTGTATGCAAGTTTTTTTTATTTGTTTTTGGGATTTTACCAGAAAAATCCCCAACAGTGGTATCGGAGCTTGTTCAGGCTCTTTGAAGACTTTCAAAGAAGCTGAAAGAAGGAGTTTTCTGGCTGCAGTAAATCTACTCCAACAAAGTGAAGACTCAATTAAAAGATCCAGGTATTCCTCAAAGTTTTTTTTTAAAGTAGCTGCTGAAGAAACAATTAGTTATTTTAATACATAGTCAAGCATTTTATAGCATAGTTAAAGAGTGCTAGAATGGCCAGCACCAACACAAGCATGGGTATGTTTAACCCTCAATTCCCACAGTTCAATGGGAAAAACTATGACTATTGGGCAATAACCATGAGAGCCTTGTTTGCGTGTCACGATTTACGGGAATTAGTTCAAGATGGTTTTCAAGAACCAGCAGATGAAAATGAGTTTAACAGATTAACTCAGGCAGAGAAAGATCTATTAAAGAGCAACAGGAAGAAGGATTCAAAAGCCCTTGTATTTTTGTATCAAGCAGTGGACCAGAGTGTGTTTCCAAGGATAGCAGCAGCTAAGACATCCAAAGAATCATGGAAAACTCTCAAGACAGCCTATCAAGGCATGGAGAAAGTGAAGAGAGCAAAACTACAGTTGCTGAGGAGAGATTTTGAGAATCTGAACATGAAGGAGTCAGAAAATATTGACTCATTCTTCACACATGTGATTGGTTTGGTCACACAGATGAGGACACATGGAGAAGTTCTTGAAGAAAGGAGGATTGTGGAGAAACTATTGAGGGTCCTACCCTCAAAGTTTGATGTGATTGTCACCACCATAGAAGAGACAAAGGATCTCTCAAACTTTTCAGTTGATGAACTTCATGCATCACTGATAACTCATGAGCAGATGTTGAGTAGAAATGAAAACTCATCTCTAGAGCAAGCCTTCAAGACCCATATGTCTTTTGGAAGAGGAAGAGGTCAAGGCAGAGGAAACAAAAGAGGAAGAGGCAGAAGCCAGAATAGAGGTGGAAGGAACAGCCCAGCAAATGCTCAAGGAAGAGGCAACAATTTAGATCAGAATCAAGGCCATGGCAGCAGCCAACAAAGAGGACAACATCATGCTTAAGGACAGAGGTATGAATAATCCAATGTCCAATGTTATTATTGTAAATAATATGGGCATTATGCCAATGACTGTAGGAAGAAGCAGCATGATATGAGTAACAGTTCTAGTGAAAATATCACTAGAGAAAATACAAGCCAAAGTAATGTTTTATTAGCTTGTAACATGGCTGAAACAAACAGTGAAGATATATGGTTCTTAGACTCAGGTTGTAGCAACCATATGACAGGAAACATAGCCCTGTTTTCTGCTTTAGATCAAAATGTGAAATCAGAAGTCACACTTGGGACTGATAGCAAAATCTCTGTTATGGGAAAAGGAGAAGTAAAAATATTTACAAAGAAGGGTGAAAAGAAAACCATAGCAGATGTCTACTATGTCCCTGGAATGAGATGTAACCTCTTGAGTATTGGACAGCTTGTCCATAAGGGGTACAATATTTTCTTTAAGAATGATGTATGCACCATCATGGATATAGCACCCAGCAAAAGATGCATTACTGAAGTAAAAATGACGAGGAACAGGATGTTCCCTCTCAGGATAAGGGCAGACTTGAAGAACAATGAAGTGATTGCAGCAGTTACCCAAGAGGCTTTCCAAAGCGTGCCAAAGGATGAAAATTGGTTGTGGAACTTGAGATTTGGACATCTCAACTTTGGAGGTCTTAATTTGTTGAGCAGAAAAGGAATGGTAAGAGGATTACCATTGATAGAGAAACCAGACAGTCTTTGTGAAGGTTGCATTTTGGGAAAACAACATAGAGAAAGTTTTCCATCAGGAAAAAGCACATGGGCAAAGGCACCCTTAGAGATTGTCCACTAAGATGTATGTGGACCGATGCAAACCCCATCACTAGCAGGCAACCAATATTTTCTAACTTTCATTGATGATTTTACTAGAAAAACTTGGGTATATTTTCTAAAGAACAAAAGTGAAGTGTTTGAAAAATTCTGAAATTTCAAAGCACTTATGGAAAATCAAAGCGGGCTGCATATCAAAGTTTTGAGAAGTGACAGAGGAGGTGAGTATATCTCCAAAGCATTCCTACGGTTTTGTAGAGAAAATGGAATACACAAGCAATTTACAGCAAGGTACACCCCACAACAAAATGGAGTTGCTGAAAGGAAGAATAGGACCATCATGGATATGGCGAGGAGCATGTTAAAGGCAAAGCATTTTCCAAATAATTATTGGGCTGAAGCTGTAAATTGTGCAGCGTATATTTTGAACAGGTGTCCTACAAAAGTAGTGATGAATAAAGTGCCAGAAGAAGCATGGAGTGGGAGAAAGCAAGGAGTCACCCACATGAAAGTTTTTGGATGTGTGGCTTATGCACACATTCCAGATCAGCTAAGGAGGAAGTTGGATAGCAAAGGGGAGAAAATGTCTTTTCATTGGATACAGTGAAGAATCCAAAGCTTACAGGTTGTATATCCCATCTACCAAGAAGTTTTTTGTGAGCAGAGATGTTCAATTCATTGAGTAGGAAGCTTGGGATGGAAGCATAGAGAAAACAGTGAATGTTAAAAACTGTTTGTCTCATGATGAAGATGATATGAGATGGCTGAACCACATCCCCAAACAGCAGTGCCAACACAAGGACAACAAGGAACACCTTTGAGGAGAAACGAAAGTGCTTCTCCAAGCACACCACAAAGTGGAAGTTCAAGTGCATCATCAAGCACTTGCACACCGAATGAAAGAGGTAAGAAATTTAGAAATTTAAGTGACATTTATGATGAAGGAATGAATTCCCTATTTGTCTTGTATTGTCATGTTGATGACCCTATTCATTTCGAAGATGCTATTAAGGATAAGAAATGGATAGAAGCTATGGATGAGGAAATGAATGCCATAGAAAGAAACAAGACATGGGATTTGGTTGAGCTACCAAAAGGTAAAGAAGTCATTGGAGTCAAATGGATTTATAAGACCAAGTGCAATGCTAAAGGAAAAATTGAAAGACACAAAGCAAGGCTAGTTGTCAAAGGGTATAAGCAGTAGTATGGGAGAGATTATGAGGAAACTTTCGCACCAGTTGCAAGAATGGAAACCGTGAGAGCAGTGCTGTCCATAACAGCACAAAACAATTGGAAAGTTTACCAAATGGACGTGAAGTCAGCATTCCTAAATGGAGTGTTAAAGGAAGAGGTCTACATTTAGCAGCCTCTAGGCAATGAGAAGAAAGGCCAAGAACACAAGGTATGCAAATTGAAGAAAGCTCTTTATGGGCTGAAGCAAGCGCCAAGAGCATGGTACAGTAGGATAGATTTCTATCTACTGGAAAATGAGTTTGACAAATGTGAGGGAGAACCCACAGTCTACATCAAAGAAAAGGATGGTAAAATTTTAATTGTAGTATTGTATGTTGATGATGTTATTTTTACAGGTAATGATGACTACCTCATTAAAAATTTCAAATCAGTCATGAAAGAGAAATTTGAAATGACTGACATGGGTTTGCTGAGATACTTCTTAGGAATAGAAGTAGATCAAAATGAAAATGGAATTTTTATCTCTCAAGTGAGATATGTAAATGAAGTATTGGGCAGATTTAATATGCAATAGTGCAAGGCAGCGATCACTCCCAAGGTAATGGGATTAAAACTCAGCAAAGAGGACAACAACAAGGATTTTAATCCTAGCTTATATAAGAGCATAGTTGGCAGCCTCATGTATTTAACAGCAACTAGGCCATACATAATGTTTGTTGTTAGTTTTATTTCCAGATTCATGGAAAGGCCAAAGGAAGCACATTGGCAAGCAACAAAAAAAATTATGAGGTATGTCAAAGGCACTAAAAGATTTGGCATCTTATATACTATCTCAGAATGTTCAGATTTAGTCAGCTACACTGATAGTGATTGGGCTGGAAGTATAGATGACTGGAAAAGAACTTCCGGTTATGTTTTTCACATGGGTTCAGGAGCCATTTCATGGGCTTCTAAGAAGCAGTCCATAGTAGCATTGTCTACAGCAGAGGCTGAATATGTGGCAGCTACAGCAGCAGCATGCCAAGCAGTGTGGATGAGAAGAATGTTGAGGAGCTTAGGTCGAGAGCAAGCAAAAGCAACAGTGATTTTTTGTGACAATCGCTCAGCTATTGCATTATCAAAGAATTCAATGTTTCATAAGAGAACGAAACACATCGACACAAGGTTTCATTATATTAGAGAATTGGTAAGCAATGGATAAATCATTTTACAACATTGTAGGACTCAGGAACAGGTAGCAGACATTTTGACAAAGCCATTGGATCAGAAAAGCTTTGAATTTTTGAGGAAATGTTTGGGTATGATTGAATGCCCAACAGTTGAAATTAAAGGGGAGTGTTAAAAACATAATTTCAACTGCGCATCGGGTGAGCAGTGCAGCAGCTTGAAAACTTCAGCGATGAGCGATCCGTTGATATCGCATCGGCGAAATGGCAGTGGGGGACTTATAAAGTTTTTTTTTGTGTTGTTTGCGATGAGCGATCGCCGATATCGCTATCGGCGTATCGCTCTCGGTGAAACCAAACGGGAAGGCTTTACCATGAGATAAGTTGCGACCCGATAACCCGGACCCGACGGGTATTCAACATTTTGTTTAATATTATTTCAGTTCCGCCAGCGGCTCTTTTTATGTCTTAATGAATTTTAGGCATATGTTAAAATATATTGTATCGGAGGTATCGGCAGAGATTGCGATCGGCATATCGCAATTGGGGAAACCAAGAGTGCACAATTTTTCATATGTGAGTGCTATGCGATGAAGCTTAGACCCGATGGGTTCCCAAAGTCAAATTGATTAATGGTTGAAATACAGGCCTGCAAAATGAATTCAACGTGAAGTAAAAGTTACATTACCGCCAGTTTTGTCAGTAAAACAGTAAATGCAAATTTACTGAGGGTTGGTAAGTTTTGGTGAAGTTTTTAATTTTATCATTTTTATTTATGCCCGAGTATGGGCACCGGGAAAAATTGGTAACCCCACTTAAATTTTATTGTTTTTCATTTTTCTTACGGCAACATGGCAAGTGAAAACGGATGTAAGTTTTTGGTTGTCATATATATATATGTAATGTTTTTTTTTGTAAAAAAAAAGGGGATGAATGAGGCACAACAGTGTGTATGAAACGTTCCGAATATGCAAAAGGAAGCACACAGCAGTGTGAGAAAGATCTATGTGTAATTTTCACACGGCAGGAAAATATTATTGGTGAATCCCTCTCCGAGAGAGGAAGATTATAATCTGTAACAGAAGTTCTTTTTATGAATAGAAATCCATGGTGTATAAAAACTCTGCCCGCTGCTCAGAAATTTTATTTGCTTCAGCTGTGTTAAAAAAACCCTGTGGCAAATCAGAGCATTGTCTGTGTGTGCAAGTTTTTTTTGTTTTTGGGATTTTACCAAAAAAATCCCCAACATCCATCCACGTTCGGATTCCAGATTGGAAAAACGATCTCATTAATTCACATGTTCTTTTCCAGGTAAATCATCTAATGTTTATTATTATCAAATCTATTTATTACATATCATAGTTACTCTCAAGAGTCTCCTATGACTTTGTTGCCATTACTAAAACCAGTTCATTCTAATTAAAGAATATTTACATGAATATAGAGAGGTATTGCAGCAGATCATACAGATGATCTGCTTCGGCTGCAAGAAGCACTTCCAGTGCCAATCATATCATTCTGTCGTAACCAAATCTGCTACACTCCAATTTTAGACCAATGATTTCACAATCAAATTGTGTTTCAACTATTAAACACAACACATCAGTCCTCTTATCAATTTAAAGGATTTTTTTTGCAGGTAGGTATTAATCTTTTATTGGCTAGGTAGCCACACGCCATAATTCAGGGAAGGCTCAACTTCTTGTTGCCTATGTTTCTATTTATTTGATTAGTTTTGCGTTACAAGTACCAGGTTCAAATTCCTTGGAATAAATCGCAGTTGCTTATGGTTACAAATTTACTATAAATACCGCCAATGAATGTGGAGATACATCAACCTTTACATATTGAATCCCTACATTATATGAAACACAACTAAAATGCAGTGAGAAACAAAGACCAATATTAATATATAAACACCAGCTGCTAATCTAATGCCAATACCAGGAAACAGAAAAAGCATTACGCATTGACACACTAGGCATTTCTCAATCTTCCCCCAATTTGCTATTTTGCATTTCAAGCTGATTTTCTGGACTGGTAGAGCTTGTTACATACGAGCAGATCAATCAGCTCACCATGGATTAACAAGATCAGAAATTCCAATAATTCATCATGAATGTCGTGCATTTCTTCTAAATTGTCTTTTACAATATTGACAAAATTTTGATCTTGCTTAATCTTTGGAATTGTGATGATTATCAGCTCTAAATATTCATCAATTTCTGACTCTACCAAATATAGAAAATATAGTCGTTCTAGTTATCTACGATCATTATGACATTTTCCCTCTATTTGGAGAATAATGTTCTCAAAGTAAACAAGTGAAATTAACGAGTATGCTGTCAGGCAGTCCTATATGTGATTTCGAATCATGTCTAAAAGACCGATAGTACCCTAGAAAAGATGATGTTTCACAATGCTACGCCAGGGGCTTCTAATACCTTCAAAGTGCAAGATTTTGAAACAAATGTTTCCCTCTAAAAGTGAAGTTTCTTTCCATGGAAACCTTCTAGATATTCCAAGTTTATTTATCTCTAGATGTATCTGCTCTTCAAGTTTTCTCCAAGCAACATACAGTAGCTATGTCATCCTCCGTTGAATAAGCCACATGGTACATTCTCTGTATTCATATAAAGGAAACACTATATTCAAATCGGTGGAGTTCATCTTAGTTCTGTCCTTCCAACATCTGACATGGCTGTAACAGGAAGAAAAAAAAATTACCTATCATGTCCAAGAATATTAAGAAATATACAAAATAAAAAACTTTCTTACCTATCATGTAGGAACTCAGTAATACCTGCAACATTATCCTGTAGATCTCCAGCTTCAACAGAATCAAGAATATGCCATCTTATTTATGGAACTTTCAGTACTTATGATAAGTCCTCCTAATCCTGTATCCAAACGTCATGACTCATGATTCTCAAAATCCTCTTTCCTTTCATTAGAAGAAAACAGATCATCTTTTTCCTGAAAGACAGCTTGCAGGAGAGTTTTCTTGCATGAAAGATTCTCCTGTGTAAGAATTATTACATCTTTACAATCAATACGCTCATGAGAGTCGTCAAAATAAATCACTACAAGAGGATTGTCGAAAACTCTCATAGCTTGGGAAAGGTTAATTAGGAATGCTTTTTGGTTGGAAGAGCACTTCTCCAACAGTTGCAGCAGCCTGTCTCTAAATTTAAAAGGCAAATTCTCTGTACTCTGACTATCTCTGAAGATTTGCTGCAATAATTGTGCATTATCTGTTAGCTTTCCGGTGGAGTTGATCGATATCAAGCAAAGCATGCTGATCAAACGCAATATAAACTCCGGAAAGTATTCTCGGCATTTAATATTCGAAGTTTCAATCCACCGTTTGACTGTTCTATGTTTATCAAGCAACAGTTTAGTAATTATATCTCTCAATGGACCATAAAAGTTTTCAGAGCTTCCTTCCCATCCCGGTTGACTCTCTGATTCAAGCAACCAGCAATGGAAGAATTCCCCTTGTTTCCCTTTCATGAATTCGATGAAAAAAGACCTTGGCAGACACAAGCGTGTCGATAAATGTCTACACGAAGATGCCAGAAAGAACAGCTTCTCAAGGAGAGTCAGGAAAATATGAGGAGAAATATAAAAAAAAATCTCCCAGCTGTTAAATGTAGAACATAGGGCTTTTTCGAAGTCTTTGACCAGACGCACTCTTTTATCCCGCGAACTGATTTCTGGAAATGTATTTATGTGCAGCCAGAGCATTTGATCATTCCAATAGTGTGTGTCATGGAGGCACGTACCAATTTTCTTTAAATGCTCTGAAACCAGATCCTTCGACAGAAGGGGAAGTAGTACTTGCAATATTCCAATCTGACCAAGAGTTGGAGGATTTTGAATCTTGGATACAATATCTTCTGAGATGTCTTGAAGAATCAAAATAGCTGCCGCATCTTCCCGCAGGCTGATAAATTCTTTGATGTTTTTAGTTCCGTGTTTCAGAGGAAAGAAGAAATAAATGAAACGTTCTTTACAATCATTCAGCGCTCCATCAAACTTTGTTTCCTGCCGTAACCCAGTCGGTCCGGTTAAGTGCTCCATATTTTTCAAATATTTGAAAACCTGATACATTTGAAGTAATAGTGCTCGATCAAACTTTGCAACCTGTGGCAGCTCAATATTTTTCAGAGTTTTTAAAATTTGGAACCTGTTATGTAAGAGGTATTTTTGTTCAGGATGACTAGAGTTTTCTCTGGTGCAAAAATCATAGAGCCGCTCCAATTTTTCGATGACATGTTGTCCTACATAATAGAGGTCCATTGTAAAAAAATATTTTGCTAGCTCAAGGAATTTCTGAAATCCAACCTGTGCTGTGTTTCCACGTCTTTTCCCCAATATGCCCTCATCAGCCTTGAGCCAGAAAGCTTCACTATTAAACACGGTACAAAATCCATTTTTACTTTTTCTGACACAGAAGTATTCCAGAGCATACTCTATGTAGAGAATATCTTGTTCCTCTTCCTGTCGTTTTTCAAGTCTAGAAAGAGAATTCACTGAGGAAAACAACTTATCTTTCCATTCATCCCAAAGAGACACGAGTGTTTTCGGAGAGATTCTATTCTCCAGCAGCGTTTTTGAATAATCATCCACCCTGAATAGACTCATTCCTTGGTCAAGTTGAAATATTTTCAAATCTGAATCAAGATGTACATGGAGGGCTTTACGAAGACACAGAATTTCATGTCTGATATTTCTCATCTTTTGTGCCCTGATCTTTTGTTTTGTTAATGAAGAAAGAGTGTATAACTCATCTGAAAGTATCTCCACTTCAAAATTTATGGACTCGTCTACATGCTTTGGTTCTTTTACTGCTATGTCTTTTACTTTCTCCAACAGTTCAATCTTTCCATGGAATTTCTCCAGTGGCCAGCCTTTATTACACATCCTCAGTGACTTAACTTGGACGTGAAATAGAATGGATTTAATTGCTAGCCAATATTGCCCTGCTTTTAATCGCATCTCGGACTCAAGTAAGAAGTCGCCTTTCATCTCTGCAATATCTGCAGCCTTTTCGAAGTTCCCTGCTGCCGCTTCCACCTCGACAAGTTCATCAAAGTAATCCTTCTTCAAGAGAAAGGATCTAATTAGGTCTAGCGATGGAAGGGCCTTCACAAATATCATCATCGACTGAGTGTCTTTTATCCGATGATAATGTGTTGCACTTTTCTTGAGATACTCGGTTTCAATTTCAAGATTTAATAATTCACAACCATGGCATTTTCCGCAGTGTGTATTGCACTTGCTTTTTTTCCAGCGTTTAATAAATTTCAATCCTCTCATGAATAACTCGCCTTTTAAACAGGCATCTAAGCATTTGGAAATACAATTATCTCTGCCATATGCACTTGCAGCATCATCCCAGCATTTTGCTTGGGCAAAGCAATCTCCGGCATCTTCAAGCCGTGTTTCGCCAAATTTCTCCAAATATATTGTACCTGTTCGGACAAGGATAAGGCCATCAGAACATGCCATTGTCATATGCAAATCTCAGACATCCGACATCAATCAAAAAAAGAAGATAGATATATTTTAACTATGCGAGTTGGCATATTGAACAAAGCGTAATAAATTTGTCTCTATATTTGTTTCTCATTGATATATTCCTACCTCCTCAAATAATTGTAAAGGGATAGACAAATTTGTCTCTATATTTGTTTCTCATTGATATAGTTACTAAGATTCATTCAGAATGATATACACAATATTGTGCGTCTAGAAGTTAAAATGGAAAATAAGGAAATTGTTCAGAGAATGATATATACAATATTGCGAGTCTCAGAAGCAGTTGGCTCAAACCAAATGCTTTTTTAAATATTTAGTTGGTTATATTAAATAGAAGTTAAAATTAAAAATAAGGAGATTGTTCAGAGAATGATATATACAATATTGAGAGTCTCAGAAGCAGTTGGCTCAAATCAACTGCATTTTTAAATATTTAATTGGTTATTTAAAATAAATAAAAAATTAATAATAGAAATTTATCACAAAGCCTAAAATTTTCCTTTGAATTTTAATAATACAAATTTATTATGATTTTATATAATTTCTATAAAATTTTAACAATTTTTAAAATAAATATTTTATTATATAAAATTTCGATAGATTATTTAAAAAAAAATTGAAATATCCATCAAGCATCTACAAAATTAAACTCATATAACTTTATGACTTAAAAAAATATCATTAAAAAGTCAAATAAATAACAATGCACCCATTCAAATAAACATCATGATATATTAGATCTCATATGTTGTTATGGCTCAAATCTCTTAATACAGATAAGATTAACCATAATCAATAAACATGATCCATAATAAAAAGAATTTTTCTACTGCTAATAAAACCGTCACAAAATATTCTTGATTACTGGTATTTTTGTTTATCTAATGTGAATGACCAATGTTTACTCCCTAGATATTTGATGGTTGCTCTTTTTTTGATAACTTCGGTGAACTGGACACATGATTTCTTAACATATTTTGTGACATATTACATCTTGTGTGGTTTCAATTAAGTAGTTCCAATTTAAAAGAAAATAACCAATAATTTTTATATTATAGAAGTGATGTAGCTTCACTAATATGATAAGGATTGAGAAAATGAAAGTGGAGTGAATATCTCTTCAAATTATTTAGTAATAGTTAAGTAAATTACACAGGAGATAATGGAAAAATAACTGAAGTCACACTAAAGTAAAACTAGTTGAAGTCACACTAGAGCAAAACTTAACTAAATTGAACCTGTTTGAACTGAACTATAACCAATTACGGACAAGAAGATTAATTCTTTGAACACAACCTCTTAATCTAACCTATTACAATTATTGGCACTTACAATGTCCAAATGCTCTCTCTGAAATTCAAATACATACAGTGTTTTTCAATGGTTTTGTAAAAAATGTTTGCAAGTTGATCTCATGATCCACAAAAATCAAGAAATATATCTCCATTGTTGACAAGCTCTCAAATGAAGTGAAATTGTGTATAATATGTTTGCTCTTTTTATGAAACACATGATTTTTAGACAATGGAACAGCGGAGTTGGGTCCTTTTGAACATTTGAAAGATCATTCAATAGCCTTCTCAGCCATACTTCTTGACAAGCTACGGAAGTTGCAACTACATACTCTACCTCTGCAGAAGTTATTGAAACAATGGGTTATTTCTTTGACTCCCATGAAATCATATTTGTTCCCAAATGAAAAGTGTATCGTGATGTGCTTTTCCCATCATCTAAATTGTCTGCGTAGTCACTATATGGATAGCTTGAGAGTAAGAAATCTCAAGAATTCTTGTACAATAAGCCATAGTTTGGTGTCCCTGCAACATATTTAAAAAAAAATTGCAACTTTCCAAAGGGAATCTTTGGGTGATTCCATAAACTGTAAACAAAACTCCCTGCAAATAGTATGCTCAATCTAGTAGTAGTGAGATACAAGAGACCACCAACCAGATGTGTATACAATGTAGAATTAGCGAATGGTCCTTCATCTTGTTTGCTAAGCTTGGTGCCTAAAGAAATTAGAGTGCCAGTTAGTTTGAAGTTGACCATTTTAAACTTGTGCACAATGTCAGTGGCATACTTTTGTTGATAGATAAAAATACCATTTTCGGATTCCTTAATTTCAATTCCCAAGAAATACTTCATAACCCCAAGATTAGTCATGTCAAATTCTATTTTCATGGAAACTTTAAATTCTTCTAACATCATATTACTTGTATAGAGTAAATCATCAACATAAAAACATACAATGACAGTAAGAGTTGGCTCATGGTTGCTTCATTATCTATTTTTGTATAAAGAGATTGCCAATGACTACTTCTAGGGGAGCTTATTTTAAGCCATATAAGGCTTTCTTCAAGCTTTCTTCAACCTATAGAACTGATGTTCAGTCCTGAAACTTCAAAACGAGGTGCTTGATCCACATAAACCTCATCTTCTAATATGTCATTTAAAAAATCATATTTGACATCCAGTTGAAAAGTTTGCCATTTATTTTGACATGCAATGGCTAGAATAATTTTGATTGTATCTAACCTTGCTACTATAGCAAATGTTTTTCCGTAGTCAATGCCAAGATCTTCAGAGAACCATTTGGCAACTAGCCTTCCTTATGTTTCTCGATTTTTCCTTTTTCATTCAATTTGGTCTTGTAGACCCCACTTGACACCAATGCTGCTGCGATTTCATGATTCATTGCATGAATCCAATGTTCCTCTTTACTACCTCTTCAAAGTGGGTTGGATGATAAGAAAGAAAGGCAAAAAGATTTTGCTACTCAAAATCATGTTCTTACTCATATATATCCCTGATGCTTCTTGTGTTTAGATTATCTGTTGGAGATGATGATTCATTGCTGGAAGAAGTACCATGTTTAGAGTGTATTGGCTCTTCTTGTACCTACAATCTTGGTAGTTGTGGTGGATGAACATGTTGATTTGAAGGTTCATCATTTTGTTGACACCAAGGTTTTTTTTTCAAATAACTCAACATCTCTAGTTAACAAAAATTTCTTGGTGAGAGGATTGTAGAGTGTGTAAGCTTTTGACTGTTCATTGTAGCCTATAAGGATGCATTTTTCATTTCTATTGTCAAGTTTTTGTTAGTTTTTCTAGAACATGTGCAAATGATACACAACCAAATATTCGTCTTTTTACCATCCAAACCCTCTTGAGGTATTGTATCTTCAACACTTACTGTTGGAGACCTGTTGAGAATATATATTGTGGTAGCAACAACTTTAGCCCAATACTCATTGGACAACTCCTTCGCGCGAAACATGCATCTTGCCATATTCATGATTGATTGGTTTTTTCATTCAGCTACCCCGTTCTGCTGTAGAGTGTCTCTGGTTGTGTTATGCATAATGATACCTTGTTGTCAACAAAAATTTTTGATGTGTTCTTTCAACAACTCCATTCTGTTGTAGAGTGTATCTAGTTGTGTTCTACATAATAATTAGAGAAATTTTGAGGGTATAAAATGGGTCTCCTAAAGAATATTATAAAATATTAATGGAAATAATAAAATAAGATTAGATTACATCATCAAATTTTAGAGGGAAAAAAGAAAAAACTATTTTTTCGATTTGTATTTTCAAATTATCTCCATACGGTTTTACTCAAATTTCGAGCGAGAGAACTCATTGGATGTGTAATTCAATTCCTCATCCAAGGAGTACCCATGTTGCATACTTTAGATGAACCTTGCTGCACGAAAAATGAGAAATACAAGAAAACATGTGATTGCAGCAATCACGTTTTTATCATGTTTTTCCATGTATTTCTCATTTTTCGTGTAGTAGAATCCATATAAAGTATAAAACATGACTACTCCTTGGTTGAGGAATTGAATTCCACATCCAACAAGTCCTCATACTTGAAATTTAAGTAAAACCATAGAGAGATAAGTTAAAAATACAAAGTGAAAAAGTGGCTTTTTCTTTTTTCTTTCTAAAATTTGATGATGTAATCTAATCTTATTTTATTATTTCCACTAATATTTTATAATATTCCTTAGGAGGCCCAATTTATACCTCAAAATTTCTCTAATGATTATGTAGAACACAACCAGATAACATAATGGAGTAACTGAAAGAAAATATCAAAACATTTTGTTGACAACAAGGCATCAGTATGTTGAACACAACCAGATACACTCTACAAATAGAGTAGCTAAAATATAAAACCAATGAATCATGAATATGGCAAGACGCATGTTTTGCGCAAACACCCCAACAATACAATACCCCAATGAGTGCTCTAGCTTGAAATTTGAATAAGACTGTAGGGAGATTAGTTGAAAATATGAGTTGAAAAAGTAGTTTTTTTTTTTTTTTTTTGTTTTTAAATATTTTTACATTTTTATTCCAAAAATGGTGAATCATACTCCATGGTTGACATCATCTACCTGAATCCTATTGGTTCTCATAAAGTTGATTTTGGTTGTGCATTTTTGTTTTGAAGCCCATTTTTAACCTTAAAATTTCTCTAATGAATGCTTTGTTGTTAACAAAATGTTGTGAAATCTTTGGAATTGTATTCTCATCGTGTCTCACTTGAGTAGTTACAAAAACATTCCACTTTGCATTATGCTTCCCTTTGAACTATTTGAACTTTGAGAAAGTATTAAACTTATTTTTAAGAAAATAAATCCATATTTTCCTACTATAGTCATTAATAAATGTTAGAAAATAAAAATTGCCACCAATGGATTGTGTTTGCATTGGTCCATAAATATGTCAACTAGTTCTAAGGGTTCTTTTGCTCTATTAAAGGATGTGGGAAAGTTCTCTTTTATTCTCTCCAAGAATACAAATTTCACATTGACAATCTTGTTCATTCACAACACGAATACGTGTGAACATAAAATATTTTTGAAGAAGACTAACTCTTGAAGGGAATATGACCATACCTATGTTGAGAAATAAATGCTAATGAGTTACAGTTATATTTCTCTTTCTTGATAATTATTTGTGAATTATATTAGTTTCTTTTACTTCTTTGTTATATTATCTTTCATCAAGCAATTACTAAATCATGTGTGTATAAAGATCACAAAAACACAAGACACATAATGTAGGCACTCTTCCAGGGAAAAAACCCTATATAGGGGAAAAACCAGTCAAAATCTCTTCCTTCAATAGTTTTCTTGAGACTCTTCAAACTAGACACAAACCTCCTCCAACCACCAAGTCAGCGTCCTCTTCGAGCAACCTCGACCTTGAAGCAGTAATACTTCAACCCAACAAATGGCAACAGCAATAACTTCAACTCGATAAGAAAAACTTCGATCTCCCAGAGGAACCCACAAGAGAGAGAGATAGATAGTCCAAAATTTTGATCTTGCCTTTTTCTTCCTTCTTCTCCAAACTTGCACTTCTTTTAGCCTCCTTTCCTACTTCACACTTTTCCAACTCTTTCTTCTGGATATCGAACTTGTGTGAGAGTGAATAAATGCTCCAAATGAATTCGATCTACTTGTATATATAGGCTTGAGGTGAGGTCAAATTGCCCTGTTTGAGGTTGAATTGATCTCCTTGAGGCCAAATTGGTGTGGAAATGTCAAATACCTAATTTGACTCAATAATAAATATTTTTACATGATTCAAAAGCCGATGAAGGGTCTCATAAAATGTACAATGAATTTAATGAATCAATATAAATCCAAGGATGCTATAATGGGGTCTTTGACTAATAAAAGATGACTCAAGCATGAAACCCATGCTTTAATCATTCATTGCAATAATAATAATAAAATTCGATTTCATTCTTTTGACAAGTACATTACATAATGACTCATATACATTTATGAAGACCGAACTTAGTTTGATTTCTCAACACTCCCTCTTAACTAAGAAGGTATTCATAACAACATATACAAATACAAGGAAGATCTCAAAACATATGAACTATGAAGAGTTTTGGCACTGCAATACCATGGACTAGATTCCTCACTAGGGCAATCTATCTAAGGTCCTCCAACCATTTAGGCACTCATGATGCCATGGACTAGATTCTTGACTAGGGAAATCTGTCTAGGTGGTACTAAGATGGAATAAAGCTTTCAGCTTCTCTAGGTACCATCAAGATTACTTGCTAACCATCAACCCACGGATTCGAGTGCATATCTGAGATCAGAGCTCCGTGACCAACGCCACCCTCCCTACTTCAGGATCCAAACGTCAACACATAGTGTCGTCTAGATGTCCTCTAAGGAAATGTGTCTCGCACACGAAGCCTCAACAAATGTCTTCCAAGCTTTTATTATCATCAACAAGATCAAAAATATCAACTAAACTAAACATGATTCTAAGATATTCAAACTTCTTCTTAGGAAGCTTTGTTACTATATCAACTACCTGATCGTATGTCTCGACATATTGTGTCTTCACGATCTCATCCTGCACCAAGTTCCTAATGTAGTGGAAATTATTATTAATATGCTTCGTCCTACCATGAAACATGGGATCTCCAAACATCTTGATGTAACTTTGATTGTCACATTTTATCATAGTAGGATCCAAAAGATTTTCAAACAAATGCGTCAGAAGCTTCCTCAACCATATCGCCACCTTTCCTACTTCACATGTAGTCACATACTCTACTTCAGCACTACTCAAAGCAACAAGATATTTCTTTCTACTATTCAATGAGATGATGGCAGATCCCAAACTAAATCATCCACATGTAGTGCTTCTTCCATCGGTCTCACTACCACCCCAATCAAAATCTGTGAAGCCAATCAGCTCGACTTCCTTGCTATCGTACTTTAGGTAGTGATGTATAGTTCCACGAAGATATCTCAATATATTCTTGCAGCTATTCAATGATCATGACAAGGCTCCAACTGAAACAGACTAAGGATGTTCACAACAAAGCATATATCCTGCCTATTATTTATCAGATACATCAGAGAACCCACCAATTAACAATAGGAGGTAGGGTCTATGAAACTTGAGTTAGTGCTCCTCAACTTCTTGAGATTTGTGATCATAAGAGTAGTCATGGGCTTGGAATCCATCATCCCAAATCTCTGCAACAACTTGATGATATACTTTTCTTTCCCAAAATATATCTCCCCGGGCCTTTTCCATACTTCCAAACCTAGGTAATAGTGCAACAGTCCTAGATCCTTCATCTCAAATTCCGTTGCCAGCGTCTTCTTGCATTCTTTTATCCTTCGCTCCACACCTGTAGTGAATAGATCATCAACATATAGTAGAATAATGATTGGCTCGTTATCCACAACCTTGATGTAGAGATTTGGATCAATAGCACTCTTCACGAACCCAATTCTTAGAAGCTATGCATCCATTCTTGCATACCACGCCCTAAGAGCTTGCTTCAAACCACACAGGGCCTTCTTGAGTGTATTTGTTATTTACTTCAAATCTTTTGAGTTGTTCATTTTATACTTCATCATCGGTTCCATTCAGATATTTTTTCTTTACATCCATTTGATGGATATTACATCCCATTGTAGTAGCGAATGAAACCAAAGACCTAATGGTATTATACCTTGCAGTGGGTGCAAAGGTTTCTTCATAATATATGCCTTCTTTTTGAAAGAAACTCCTTGCAACAAATCTAGCTTTGTATTTGTCTATACTTCCATCAACAACGTGCTCGATCTTATAGATCCATTTCGAGGTGACAACAGATTTGTCACTAGGTCTAGGAACGATTTCCCAAACACCATTATTCATGACGGATTGATATTCTTCTTGCATTTCCTTCTTCCATACTTCTTGATGAGAAACTTATTCAAATGTAGATGGTTCAACTTCAATTATTTTTTTCATATATGCAGTATATCCAGAATATCTTTTTGGCCTTTTACTTTCTCTAAAGGTTCCTTCTATAGCTCCATGTCCTTCAACATGTTCAAGAGTAGCTTTTAACCAATTTGGCCTCTTCCTTGTGTCTGGTATGGTCACAGGTTGAATAGGCTCACTTGGTCCTTCTTCTTCTTCTTGAATTGTACTTGGATTGTCGCATTGTACTTCTTCTGCTTTGAATATAGGTATATCTTCATCATCAGAACCAATAGGAATGTCCTTGGACCTTTTCTAGGCATGATTTTCATCAAATATAATGTCCCTTATTACTTCAATATGTCTTCCTTCGTTGATGTAGATTTTATATGCCTTTGAGGAGAGACTATAGCCAACGAAGATCCCTTTGATGCTTGTCAAATCTAACTTCTTTCGTTGATCCTTTGGAATGTGGATATAGGCAGGACTCCCGAAGATTCAGAGATTCTCCACACTTGGCTTCTTCCCTGTGAATGCTTTCTTAGGTGTCATATTTTCAAGAATTCTATGAGGACTTCTAATTTCAATATATACCATTGTCATTGCTGCTTCTCCGCATAGAAATTGTGGTAAGTCTTGATTAAGGAGCATTGTTTGTATACCTTCTTCAATTTTCCTATTATTTCTTTCGACCACTCCATTTTGTTCGGGATAGTAGAGAACAATAAGCTCCCTCTTAATTCCCACTTCTTTACAATATGCAATTAATTCTTTAGAGTGTATTCCCCAGCATTGTCGGATCTCAAATTCTTTATTTTTCTTTCAGTTAGGATTTCCACTTTAGATATAAACTCCTTGAATTTCTCAAATACTTCATCATTTTTCTTGAGAAGGTAGAGCCATGTCTTTCTAAAGTGATCATCAATGAATGTTCCCTGATAAGGATGACCTCCAAGTGTTTTGTAAACATAGGCTCACACACATCAGAATGAATGAGGTCTAATATCTCTTTAGACATTGTTTCACTATTGGAAAATGGTTTTCTTATATTCTTACCCAAAGAACATCCCTTGCAAACTCTTTCACGATCTTCTTTGATATCGGGGATACCATGAACTAGTTTATTAAGAGTGGGAATAACCTTTTAGTGTATATGACCATATCTTCTATACCATAACTCAATGGGATTGATTTCCATATGAATTAGGACTTGAGGAGGTGGTACAATGACTCTATATAAACTCCAATAACCCTTGCTTTATCAATGTTTGAATCTTTTCCCCAAACCAAAACCTTTCCATCAACAAAAGAAACTATATCCCCTTTATCTTCTATGCAAAAAATTGAAAGCAAATTCTTTTTCAAACCTGGAACATATAGTATATTGTGAGATGTAGTTTGGCTCCATTCTCCAACCTCAAAGATCTTGATCCTAGGCCTCTAACAATAAAGCTTTTGTCTCCCAATTCCACTACATGAGAAGATGGTTCCTTTGATAGAGTTTTAATTTGTTTAATTTCCCTTGTAATAAGCCTTAATGCTCCATTGTCAATGATCCATCCATTATCATCATTAAGTGAACCTATAAGTGCAACTAAGAGCCATTGACTTCTAACCGTGTTCAATGAGTAGTGGGATATCTTCTTGATCCAACTTCATGCAGTATTGAATCCCATTAGCATATAACTTATCATAGAGGGAGTAACCATTTTCTTGAAGCCAACAAAGTGATATTCAATCTTCATTTACCTTAAGCTCTGATACCATGTTGATAAATCAATTCTAGTAGAGTTAGGGTTAGATTTCTCTTTTTTGATAATTACTTGTGAATTATGTTGGCTTATTTTACTTCTTTGTTATATTATCTTTCATCAAGAAATTACCAAATTATGTGTGTATGAAGATCACAAAAACACAAGTAACAAGATGTAGGCACTCTGCTAGGGAAAAACCCTATCCAGGGGAAAACCCAATGAAAATCTCTTCCTTGAATAGTTTTCTTGAGACTCTTCAACCTAAACACATACCTCCTCCAACCACCAAGTCAACCTCCTCTTCTAGCGACTTCGACCTTGAAGTAGCAGCATTTCAACCTTGAAGCAGCAGCATTTTGACCCAAGAAATGGCAGCAGTAGCTTCGACTTGATAAGAAAAACTTCTATCTACTAGAGAGACCCACATAGGAGTGTTTAATTTCCACAATTTTGGGTCTAGGTTAGAATCTTAAAATCTCTAGCGCTACCAAACCAAGAATCTCAACAAGAACTACTTTGCACAACAAAAATATAAAGTAGTCAATCACATATGCACAAGCATACACAATTTTTAACAAATATTATACAATAATGTACAACCCAATATTTGTTATATTAAACCAAATCTTAGTAATACTATAGTCTATGGTATACAAGATACAATGACAAACTTCAATGCAACTTCTATGTCATATCTTGGCATGTCGGTCCTTCACTTCCATACTACTCACTAGTTGCCCCTTAGCCATTCAAAGGACAACACATCGAGACTCCAGGAGGGCTACCACGTAACACTGCTGCAAGTGACTTCTGTAGATTGTACACGGGCTAATCCAGTCTTCTCTCACGGTAGGCTTAATTTCTGAGCTCCAAATTGCCTTCTAGTAGCCTCTTTCGCCCATCAAAGAGCTACTCATAAGGCTGCAAATTTCACCCAATCACGCACCAAGCAACATCCTCCTTGTATGCTTCTTTAGGGCTACTTTGGTAGCCAACACACTGTCGTCCAATCAGATCAATGGCACCCAATTCGATCCTTGCGGAATCTGCACCGATGAAAACACACTATCACTAAATCTCACCTCCAAATTGGCTCCCACAAGCTGCCCAAACAATCTGATCCACAATCTGGTCAGTGCTTGACCCAATTTGACTCCAAAAAACTCTCTTATAGATTATTTTTTACTTCGCTATTTGTGACAGTCTTGGTTAGGGCACTTGATGTAGCCCTAACTCCAGCCAACAGTCATCAAACAACCCCTTCAAGGGTTGCGACAAACCTTGGCAAGCTGCCTCCTTTGCCATGTTGCCTCCTTAAAGAACTTGTCACCTCTTGACTGTTAGGATATTCCGACACATAGGAAATAGTTAAGTTCAACTTGGTCTAGTATAGAGTTAGGTATAGAGTTAGGTAAAGTGTGTTTCTTTACCGTTGTACATTTTGTAACTTACAAT
>APFE030556123.1:18040-37164 GCA_000404065.3 Pinus taeda | reverse complement strand
TTCCCTCTCTGAGGGTTTTAACCACGTCAAAATACTGGTGTATTGATCTGTGATCTGTTTGTGAGCGGTGTCCTTTTGGTGTTCTGTCTGAGGAACTTACCCTGTAAATTCCTACATTGACAACCTTCAATCAAACCTAACTGTGTGCCATGGCTTGCGACCTAGCACAACAACCCTCCTCCTGTAGAAAATAGCCTCCAAATGTTACTGAAACATTCTCTAAACAACAACGTATTCTTCCTCCTATATTCGACCCAACGGCAAGCCTACTCAACCTCTAGAACAACAAGCTTTGTCCTCTTTTCTAGCCCAAAGATAGTTCACTGCCACTGCAGCTCACTCGGCCTCCATAACAGAATTCTAACCATCTTCTCCACGTTGTATTAGCCTCTCCTTTGTTGCAGCGAGGGCTAATTTCAAAGCTCCTTTTCTTTGGGAGGATGTTGCACAAATGGATGCTCTCAACACATCACATCACCCTCTATTTATAGCCAAAAGAAGGACTCCAATGAATAGATGAAGAGACACATCTATTGTCCAAATTTTACTTCAAGCCTACATGACTTGAAAACCAATAATTATTTGTCAACTTCAAAAATTCATTTCTCCACTTCTACAAATCGAAATTCGACGATTCTTAACGCGTTGGGTTCTCCTTTCAGCGCTCTATCATCTCATGCCAAACACAATTGGGTAAAAAACCCCATCCTTGGGTTCCAATCCCACAAGTGACCCTTGTGGCGCTTTCCCTCCAAACCCTAAACCCTAGGGCTTGGAGTACCTCCCAAGTTACACAAATAAATACTCCCTCTTAACGAGGGAATTACTTTCAAGACTAGGAAGTACTTAATCATCATCATTAGTGCTCGCAGCACTTTCCCAACTCCTGGTGCTCATACTCACAACAATCCATGTATGGTGAACTACACTCTTCTCGGAAGTGTCGTTGTCACTATTGGAAGCACCCTGCTTCTTCTTCTTATCCTGTAACATCTTACACTCTCTCCATGATTCCTTCTTGGAAGTTGTAGGAGAACCCTTTCTCCCCACCGACCATGCGCTCTTCTTGGAATACAGAGTCTCCCTTTGACTCTGTAAGCTCGCTCTTGAACTCGACTCCCTCTAATTCTTGGGAAGGTGTACCTTCTTCTTGGGAACCTATACTTGTTCCTCTGAAGCCTACATATGCACTTACACCTGCTCCTGCTGCTTCTTTCCATCATCCACATGCTTTCCCGTAAACCTATAGAGACCATGCTCTCCTCTGAGTATAATCCCATCGGACTTAGAGCCTCTCGGCCTGAGTATTTCCTTCCCATCGTGGAACAACACCTCAAACCCCTTCCTCTCGATCATCGAGACGGAAATCACGCTATATCTGAGTCCTGGTACAAGCAATACATCCTGGTTCGACATCACACCTCATGTCTCCATCCTGAATGGCACAACAACCGATCCTCAGATCTTCAACTGACTCTTGTCACCTAACACCATGTGCAACTTCAAAGTCTCAAAAATCTCTTGTGATCCTGTCATGTCTTTCGTCGCACCACTGTCCACATACCATCCATCCTCATTGACAATACCCTATGAGAAATGAGAAATCATAGAAAAGTCCTCCTCTTCCAATCTCCTGGATAGATTATCTATCTCAGCTGAAGTGGAAACACTGACACCCTTCTTTCCTTGCCTTTCCTCATCATCTCCCTTCTTATTCATCGGTAATCTCAACGAATAATGACCCATCTCGCCACAGTTGAAACACTTGAGTTTACTCAAGTCCTTTTTCTTTCCCTTCATTCACGCTGCAAGTGCCATGTCATCATTCAAAGACTTATTCTTTGGGTGAAGATCCTCATCTTGCAACTCTTCCTGAATGAAGTTGTTTTGGAGAATTTAACATCTACAGATAAATACTAATTCCCTAGATAATTAGTTGTATCTAGAACAACAGTTTAAAGTGTTTTAGACTTTTCCTATAAGCAATAGATAAGATAAAAGATAGAGGGCCTACCTATAGTTCTGCTTTCCTCTCATTTCCCTTGTATCGATTACGTCACTCCTTCCCGTACTTAATCCGCTTGAGAAGTACCCTATAAACACAACAGAAGACAAAAACCGATCAAAGCATACGATCTATTGAATATAAGTGAAAGGAATCAAATACAATTCACACACATAAGCATTATGAAACAATACAAACATATGGAAAAAGGTTCAAACACTTTATTAGATAGAAGAAGGAATTACAACCATCGGTGTCTGATTCAAAGCCATTCCTCCAGCTTGTATCCCATCCACATCACATCAAAAGCATGAAAAACTTGTAGCGTTACAATACTTGTTTCAAAGCCAAATCTCATAGCAACATTATCTCCTTACAATTCAACATAACCAGCCCTCGATCACTTAGATGCGTGGTCAATTTATAAGAAGATGAAGGAGGTTTTGTCATTAATGGTGGCATTGAATGGTCTTCCATACTTAGAATTAGTTCCATGGAGGAAAGGATGATAGGATAGGATGCAACTTAACTCATTCCTCATCCATTTTCAAGCTCATAGGAGTTGATAAGTAAGGGAAACTTCTAAATGACTCCAAAAGATAAGAATATTCCCCAAATCCTATGTGAATTCCGCTCATTTTCGCCCAACGCAGGTGAAAGGAAGCCTAAGTGCTCTGCAGAGCACCCTGGCAGTGGACTTAACTACTTTGCAGTGCACCTTCATAAGGGCTTACCTACATTGGTACCTCTAGAGGTTATTTTTGGATGTCTTCCATCAGGAATGCCCACCGCTCTAGTTTCATCCATCCCATCATGGGGAGGTGTTCCAGTTCTAGGGTCTCCCTCTTCTCAAATCCCGTTCTATTTGATTTAGAAGTGAGTGGGTGGGCCGTTCCGAACTACCGGTGCTAAAGCAAGTCATGAAATTGTCTAGGAAGGAGGCATTGAAAGGGGTGACTTGTTTAGGGCATTAAGCAACTGAATTTAAGGTTTGATGAGCCCTAAAACACTGATCTAGATGTTGGGATTTGATGTTCCCAAATGGATCTGTAACAGCTGCCCCCTAAAGCATTAAGTCAGAAAAATGCCAATGTCCAATGAAATGGTTTACGATGTGATGAGGAGGTATAAAAGTGGAAGGTGACTTGCATCAATTACAATATATATGTCATGGTATTTGATTTTACATGAATTGCTGAGGGAACGCATACCCATGCTCAGCTCATAAATTTTCATTACACAGTCGTCTATAGATATAGACCCATGATCGGAATGACCATCAATGTAAATACATTGTACATATGATTTAGTACTCTTGAAATCACAGCCCGGATGGATGAAACTAGATCTAGGGTCTTCAATCTCGTTCAACCATTCGCTCAAGTACGAGTATAACCATGTGAATATGTGATCTAAAGTCTAACATGGGAAGACACCATGTGATTACCAGCCAATGATGTACGCTGTTAACAGATGCCAGAGAAATCACCGAGAATGATAATGATCCTCAAGGTACTGCAGTACATTCTGCATGGTGTGAATGGATGATTTAATGTAGAACACCATACAAAGTCTTTCGATCGAAGTCTAACATGGGAAGACACCATGTGGTTACCAGCCAATGATGTACGCTGTTAACAGATGCGAGAAAAATCACCGAGAATGATAATGATCCTCAAGGTACTACAGTACATTCTGCATGGTGTGAATGGATGATTTAATGTAGAACACCATACAAAGTCTTTCGATCGAAGGCCATTGATGTATGGCTATCGCCGAAAACGAGAAACCTTCCATTGATGCATGCAAGCCTCAAGGCACTGAACAGGTGTTTCTAAGTCAACTTCTTGGATAATGAGCTAATGTCAACAAGAAGCGACTCGTGGCAAGAGGGCCTTGATGTATCCCACATCAACGACATGAAACGAGTGTAGTGATTTTGAGATGGAATTTGACTGATGACACAAGGTTCAGGAATGGCGGTAATGAAAATGAAGGTTTATGGTATTGCAAAAGATGAATTTTAATTGAATGACTTCTCTTAAACATGTCGGCAACACTAAAAGGAATTGGTAGCAATGAGCATTGACCCAAAACAAAGTGATGGATGGTATGATAGAGCAACGTTGTGATAACCATCAAGCTAATAACCTGACCCAGATAGTCACGGTGATGGACTGAAAGTGTCATGTTGAAAAGCGACCTGTTACCATAAAGTGGTTTTCCCCTTTTCCCCAGTCATTGATAACTAGTACCTCTTTATTTTTTATCAAGCTTGAGGAGGATAACATATGCTTGTTGTATAATTTCACCCTTCGGATGAATCCATCGCTATTTGATGTTTTAACGAGTCTAGTGAAGGTGAAACTTGGTCTTGTCTAGATGGACAAGTTTGTCACTATCTGACGTTTTAACGAGTTTAACGACAAAGATAACTCAGTGCTTTTCATGTTTAGAGAGTTTGAAAAGGGAAAAAAAGAAAACTCCACAAGTTCTTTTTCGTAAATTAATCTCTCAAGTACGAAAAAGCGTAAAATAATACAAGAGAGATGTTGTTTCCAATATGTTAACGTGCTGAAAAAGACCAGCACTCGGCAACCTTTTCATATTTAGAGAGTTTGAAAAGAGCTTAAAGAGGACTACAAGGGAGTTCCTTTTTTGTTTTTAAAAGAGCTCAAAAAAGAGATAAAAGTGTGTTCTATGGTCAAAGGCACAACTTACAATCGAGCACGTTAAGTTCTACAAGTCAATTGTAAAACTTGCTCAAAACATCACCAAATGGATTAAAAATATCTGTTTCATAGGCAAAAATAAAAAAATACTAATGTTTACTCGATTAATTAAACATGAAATAAACATAAAACAAGTTTTTACAATGACATTTTACCATTTGGAACTTACCATTCAGTTTTGTGCTATAAGCTTAGTTTTTACCTCGATCTTCACCAGCTGATTGCAAAAGATTCTGTGGACCATTTCTCAAGCCGTCCGGACCAGGTAGGAACTGAACCTCTCTACTTTCTTTTCAATTCATTCTTCTGTCATTGCATGCAAATTTTAAGGTGTTTTTTGGAACCCTAGGTTTTCATTTTTTTTTCCCTAGGATCAGGGCAAGCTTTCACATCGAAAACTGTGCTAAAGAGCACCCAGATAGAAAGCTAGATGCTCTACAACGCAATGTCTCTGTTCCTTGGCTGCGGTGGGCGAGTTTCCCAAGTTTCTTTTCGTTGTTTGCTCCAAAATTTGTCCTACTTTTTGCATTGAAAGGATCCTAATTTATCTTATGATTGTGTTTCAGGCTTTCATTGGATCAGAATGTCGATTACATGGCGAGAAAGAGAGAATGAAGAGCAAGACATGGTTGACCTAAACAACCTAAGTACAGTTGAGGCCCTCAGAAATTGTAGGTTACTAAATACATTAAGCTGTCCGGAATGAGGCAACAAATAGAACTACTGCAGTTCCTTGTTCATGCATGGATTCGACAGATCAGACTTTTCACATTAGGGACAAGATGGTCCCTATTACCATTGAGGATATTTACTTTCTTGTCGGACTGTTGAGGTGAGGTGCCCCCATCTTACTTTCTGGATTTTCCCATGGAGGTGAATCAGTGAGAGATTATATCAGACAGTTTTGCCGGCCAGGCACACAACCTAATAAGGATGGGAAAATAAATATCAGGGATGTAGGTGATTTTACTTTAAGAACGATCCTCTTCACAATCGCAAAATTCACTGGCAGTCTGACACTACATCAGGGAAACAGATCTTATATGCAGTATGCATTGGAGTGTCTAAAGACAAAAGTTTTCAACTGGTGCAAGGTTGTACTCTCTTTGCTGAAAGAACAACTGACTAAGGTAAAAAGCGGTAAGACGAAGAATTTATGTTATTGTTGGATATTAATTGCTTTTGCCTTAGAGATAATTCCATTGATGTAACCACAACATGTGTCATTGGGTGTGGTTGGTCCTAGAGATCCACGTATGCAAAGGTGCGTTGAATTGATGGCTTGATATGCAGGTCAGTCAACAATCATTTTCTCCCCTGCGTTTTTCAGTTGGCTTGACCGACAACATGTTGTTATCGAGCAGCATCCATACTCAGGAATGGATTTCCATGTAGATCCAGATTTGATTCTACCAGTTGAAGCATAATGGGGTGTTATGGGTCAGTTGTTTGACCAAATTTTCATTTTTTTATTTTTTGAGTTTCTACATGTGTTTGTGTTTTTCAATGTTTCCAAGACTAAACCAAAATTACTCTTATGCATACAGATGTGGGTATTGTTCGACCTGTGGTACACCGACAGGTTGCAGGTGGGCCAACGCAAAGTATTATCGAGAGAGCAGTTCTCCAGGACTTAGATTTGGCCGAAACCTTAACAGAGTTGCAGGATCATATAGAGAGATTAACCCTTGGTATTAGGGATATCCAGATTGAAAAGTTACCTATGAGGCTACAGTGCCACACTACAGTTGTTCCTAACCGTTGGGCGAGGCTTTTGCGCATGATAGCATAGGCTATGACCTGTTACCATGAGCACCAATAGATCTACTTAGGATTTTTTGTATGCATTTTTGAGTTTTTGGGTTAGATGACCAAATGTGTCTTGGGCACAAATTTTGTAAAAACTTTTAAAACACCTATTTGTTTTACTTTTAGAGTTTTATATGGTTATATGCAATCCTATTCAACTGATGATGTGAATTGAAAATATTAATTTTACATGTGTCGCAAATGTCTATTTGACATATAATTTGCTAGAGAAATAGTTGATGTGTTAAGATTTCTGGAAATATGTTGATATTGAATGTGTTCAAAATGTCTTTCCAAAATACAAACTTAAGGAACATACGAAAAATTGTTGGATTTTGGACACAATAAATGTTAGTTAGTTGTAGTACAACGAGTTGCAAGTCCAGCCTAACGATGATTCAGCAAATGCCAAGTGAAATGGCATCAGAGAGTAGTTCAATCAACGTGCTATACTCAGTGATATTGTTTGTCGATCGACCGATACAAATCCCTTGGAAACTCACTAACTCGCCACTTGGAGCGAAAACAGCCCATGCTGCAGAAGACAAATTCTACATACTACGACTAACACCATCAGCGTAACTAACAAAAGGTTCTAAAGACTCCGAAATTTGCAACAAATTCAAAGCGGAGTACTAACCAGATAAAAATCTCTAAAAGATACACACACACACACACATGCAATGAAAGCATATATACAATGAGTTTTACTACACTTAATCAAGCATAGTAATGTTTGAGGTACAACTTGTTTTTGGGCTGCGACAATGGAATCCCATCATAATCTACTAACTTGTAGGCTCCTTTTGTCAAAACATGCTTGACAACATAAGGACCCATCCACATTGGTTCGAATTTCCCTGCTCCAAGTTTATGAGCGTCCTGATCATAAAGCAATACCAGGTCTCCTTCTAAGAAGACACGAGGCTTGACATTTCTATCATATTGCGCCTTAATACGTTTCTTATGCACTTCGTTAGCCAATGCGGCATCACGATGGGTTTCATCCAGATGGATTAATTCTAAGAAATGTGCTTCTTCTTCAGAAGTGTTGGGTAACAGATCAATCGCGAGTTTGAGCGATGATATTTCGCATTGTATCGGTAAGATTGCTTCCAAACCATACACCAACTGAAACGGTGTAAATCCAGTTGCATTTCTCACCGAGGTTCGATATGCCCACAAAGAAGAGTACAGGATTAAGTGCCAGTTTCTCTTATGAACCCATATCATTCTTTGCAACATCTGCTTCAGGACCTTGTTATGGCCTCAACTTGTCCATTCGCTTGCGAGTAATACGGGGCAGAACTATCATGTGATAGTCCTAACTTAGCAGTCAATTCAGCGATCATGTGATTGCAAAAATGTGACCCATGATCTGTAACTATGGCTTGTGGTACACCAAACGAGGCAACCACATGGTTAAAAGATAAAAGAGCAGCCATTTCGCTACTGTTGTTCAATGTTGGCATCACCTCGACCCATTTGGTAAAATAGTCAATGACGACTATAATATACCCATGCCCCCCGACCGAGGTGGGGTTACATGTCATAAAGTCCCATTTGGCGAATGGGCCAACATCAACGACTGGATGCAATGGTGCAGGTGGTAATCTGGTTTTTTTGGTCATATATTTGGCATGCATGACAACTTCTGCCAGCAATAATACAATATTTAAATATAGTTGGCCAGAAGTAACCAACACGGGGAATTCTCTGTGCAGTGGCATATCCAAATAAGTGTCCACCACAGGCACCAAAATGGCAATCATTCAATGCTTTCTCGGCTTCCTCATGTGTGAGGAACCTCCGTAAAACTGTATCGATACCACGACAGTAAATTGTGTCACCAATGATCAGATAATATTTGGCTTGGTAACGAATACGTTGCTGTTGCGAGTGAGAGGTATCATGCCGGAAAGTTTGGTTCTGGAGATAAATCAATACATCTTCATACCATGCGTCAGATGACGAAATTAAAAACAGAGACTCATCCAAAATTGATGGTTTAGATGTTGAATCAATGGATGCCAAGGTAAGGTCGGATAGTAACTCAGGGAAAACTAGAGATTTCTTTGATTTGGACTTTATGAATTCCAAATCAAATTTCTATAAAATAACTATCCATTTTGAATATTTCCCCCCAGCAATTGACGTGACAAAATTTATGTCATAGGTTTGCAATCTGAAATGATAGTTGTTTTCCGTAACAGGATATAATGGTGAAATCTTTGAACAGCTTGCACAACTGCCAAAGCTAGTTTTTTGACATAAGAGTACTTACTTTGTGTATCTTTGAGATTACGGCTCAAGTAATAAATCAGATGCTCAATCCCATTTCTTTCCTAGACTAAAACCATGCCAATGGTTGTATCTACAATGGCGAGATACAGGTAATAGTCATTTTGGTAATTTGAAGAATACATTAATGAAGCTCTAATCAAGGTATCCTTAAGAGCATCAAACGAAGCTTGCACAACCTGATCCCAATGAAAGGGTATCTCCTTTTTCAAAAGACATGTAAAACCTTTAGCCATTTCAACATAATTAGGAATTAACCTTCTCATAAAGTTTTCTTTCCCTTAGAGTCTCTGTAACTATAAAAGATTTGAAGGTGGAGGCAAATCTAGAATTGCCTGAACCTTTAATGGGTTAAGTCGAATCCCTTCTCTAAACACTACAAATGCAAGAAATCGACCAAAACCAACGCAAAACACACACTTGTGCAAATTGAGTCATATCTTGCATTGTCGGCACCGTAAAAATATTTCTCTCAAATGTTGTGGGTGATTAGTCCGCTTTCGTGAATGAGAAGGTAAATCGTCAAGGTAAAGTTGAATAATGTGCTTGATGTCCTGGAAGGCATAATTCATTGCCCTCTGAAAATTGGCCCCAACATTCTTCAAACCGAATGGGAGTTTCTTATAGGAGAATGTGATATGGACAAATAAAAGTTGTTTTTGATTGGTCCTGTGGGTGTATATTGATTTGATTGTAGCCAGAAAATCCATCCATAAACGAAAATATTTTGCATCTGGCACATTCATCAATAATTTGGTCGATAAAAGGAGTAGGATAATTGTCTTTGAACATCCCTGATTTACATCCCTATAATCGACGTACACTCGTATTGTTCCTTGTTTCTTCATGACACAAACAATATTGGAAACCTAGTTAATAAGAGGAACAGGGTAAATAAAACCAACCCACAAAAGTTTTTCAACTTCTGTTTTAATTGCATCAGCTTTCTTTGGATGAACAGGTCGAAGTCGTTGTCGAAATGGCTTGACATCAGGGTACATTTTGATTTCGTGTTCAACAATACTAGAGTCAATGCCTAGCATCTCCTCATAAGACCATGCAAAAATATCTCTAAATTCACGAAAGAGGGTACAGTAATTATCGAGTTATGATGGAGAACAAGATTTGCCAACATGAATATTCTCTACAATATTAGGTTTGGTCGAAATATTAATAGAAATCGTTTCTTCAATATTTGACAAATTTCGCTCAGATTCTATTGTCTATGAAAATTGAATTCGATAGGAAATCAACGACTGATGGGTGGTTTAGTTCATTTGAATAATCTTCGATTTCATCTAGAAGATGGGAACGATGATGATAATCTTCCCATGGTTCTTCTCCTATCATCACTGATTGGATGATTCTTTCATTTGTAGAATGTATACATGAAAAAGGATCCGAAGAAGTACCATATTCTAATGAACGATCTACCCATACAATTGTTGAGTGCGGATTTGGGTTTGCCGCATAAGCCCGAAAAGTTGATTGCGGTGATGATTCAATGGCGCTTAATGGCACCACCTCAATATTACTATCAACTTCAACATTGTTGGTAATCCTCCTTAAATCAAATGAGGTGGAGGAAATCATGTTGCAAGTCTCTACTCTTGCCACTTCCACCAAATCAGATGGTGACGGTAGGGTAAAAGTACCCATTAGGGAAGGATCTTTAAAGAGACCTACTCCAACACTTTGAAGTGACTGCGGGGGTCCGTGTACCAACGGAATGCTTCCCGTAGCCTGTGAACTATTGGCAAAGAAGGCTAGCTGATCAATGATTGCGATTCCACTCTTAAAAAGAAATGCAATAGTACGAAAATACGTAGAAACCATAGCAGCCATAGCATATACCCATGGCCTTCCTAATAAAATGTTGTAATCGAGGGGTCCGTCAACTACCTCAACTTCAACAGTAATAGTTTTGCCCCCTAGTGCGATTTGCAAGTTACTCAAAATCCCACAAGGAGTATAAGTTCTTCCATCAAAGGCTTTCAACGTGGTTGGTGATCGTGACAACAACAGTTAACCAAGTGCTTTCTAGCAGCACATTGATGCAAGTAGATGCCCCCTCATCGATAATAGTTTAGTAAACATTCTTACTGAGAGCTTTTACTTCAATTAGGAAAGCTAATTGCGTTGGTAACTGTGGTGTATATCCCACATGGTTAAAAACCATAAGATTAGAATCCGTAGGATCTATTTCGCCAATTGCTGACAGCAAAGCCTGCTTCTGGGAGGGACAGCTTTGCAACACCTCGAGTGTCGACATAGCAGAAGGCGATTGAGAAAGATCTTTCACTATGTTATAATTCTGAGGTGCTCGAGCCCGAGGGTTAAATGTCGATTTGTGCACAACTCCCTTTGGTGGTTTTGTTGTCAATTTTGGTACAATGGGTGGAACATTTTCACATGGAGTCGAAGTCAAAGTCGAAGGATTAGGTTGATCAATGGCTTGATTATTCGACGATGACAGTGGATTTCCATAATCTTTGTTTCTAGTTGACACCAAAACTTCGTTTTGTGGCTTTGTGATGGATAACATGAGTACTGGGGATGTGGAAGCATGGTCTGTTGCAACCAAATGTGTCTCCGGGTTTGGAAACAGATATGTCAACATTGTCGATCTATTTGAAATCTTTAAAAGTTTAGAGACCTCAGAGCGTTGTGGACAATCTATTGTAAAATGCTCGTCATTACAAATTAGACATGGATAACGAGGTTTCCTTCCCGAATCAGAGGAATCAGATGATTTCTCTGGAAGGGAATTATATTGTTTCTTTTTGTTTTTCCCCTTTTTCTTGCTTCTTGGTTGCTTTGGATTTTTGCCTTTGTCAGAGGACATGACATTGATTTCAGAGGCAAGAGTATTTTCTGATGCATTGGAAGTTTGACTGGAAATGGCAAGAGTTTGACCAGATGGTCTTCCTACCGTTTGCATGCTCAAAGAACCGATCACACCATCGTCGGCATGAGAGTCCTTACTCAATTATGGAGGGGGAATAGTGAAAGCTGGTCGACGTGCATTGGGAATTTTATCATAGAGCATGCCAGATTGTGTAAATCAAATCCAAGTATTGGGCACGAGCAATTACTTGCTATTCTATGAATCCTCCACCTTTTGCCATATCCTCGATGATTGATGGTAATAAGGATTTTATGAACCACTCAGCGAAAAGTTGTTCGGGAACATATGTCTTAACCATTCGATGACGACGCCGCCACTCATGAATATGATTTGATATATGGGTAGTAGTAGTCTGTCTAAAGTTGATTAGGAGTTCCCTTCCAGTCTCGTATTTGATGGGTAACTGGAAGTGGGTCAAAAATGTAGTGGCTAAAGTGGTGAAATTGTTGAAAGAAGCTCTTGGTAACTCAATGTACCATTTAGCAGCTGGACCAGTAAGTGTTCTTTGGAAAAGATGAAGTCTAACCGAATCATCATTTAAGGAGTTTGATGACCACAAATGAAAGTTCATGACATGATTTGATGGGTCTTCTCCAGGATTTCCATTAAATTTCCGAATGTCAGATGGTAACTTATGTGGAATTATCGGCCACCAAGGTGCATATAAGACTGGATCATTAGTGAGCCGACTTAAATCTGGTAATTCTAAAGTTGCTACAAATGGCAACTGTCGATTCAATTTAGGTTGAGCATACCCAAGATATGATGGAATTTCTTGAGAAATAGGTCTTTGCATATCGACATAAGGCATCTGCATTTGGTAACCATGGTATGGTTGTTGTTCAACAAAACCAGCATAAGGTGGTTTTTGATAAGCAGGTTGAATGTGTGGTTTTCCATAACCTGCAAAGACTTGTTGACCAGGACCTTGGTAAGCATGATATTGACCAAACCCAAGTTAAGCCTATTAGACAAGTCCAAATTGGGGTTGGAATTGCTAGAATTGGGGTTGTTGAATTGAGGTTGCCATGGTTGTTGAATCAATTGTTGTTGTTGTTGGTACAACTATTGTTGATTTAATGGTTGTTGCTGCCCAACAATGAAAGGTCGGCCAGGTTGTGAATAAACTATACGAGTGTAAGCTTGGGTCAGTCCAGATAAAGGTATACCAACCTGAGGTTGTTGAACCCCGGAAACAAGTGGTTGTACAACAACTTGAGGAAATTGAACTTCTTGACCCGAAACTTGTGGTTGTGAGGTAGAAGGACCAGTTTGTACCGGTTGAGATACAACAGTTTGAACTTGTGATTGTGGTATAGTAGTAACAACAGGTGTAGTAAGAATAGCTGACACAGTTTGCATTGGTTGTTTTGGATACACAAGCCTTGGTTGAACTGGCATTGTTGGTTGCCATTGACAAACTCTAATTCCAAGTTGACCTGAATATTGCGGGATATTATCATATGATATTATCATACGGTGAATAAGCATATTGCTCTCCATATGGTGGCAATCTAGTATTTAATGGATACATAGGTCTTTGTTGACCAGATTGCCCAGCTTGATATTGATATGTAGGATCAAACTATTGAGTTCCCGTTAGAGAAGAACCAAGTAAAATTTCAGTTGAGGACATGCGTGACAACCATGGTGTAGAAGAAACCCTTGAGTGGGTTCCAGACAATGATTGGTAACCAACCAGGACAGACGATTCACCATATAGGTGCAACTCAGGTGTGGTAGAAAACATCGTAGAGGTTGCAACAGAAGATTTTGTTGCAGTTGCATCATATGATACAGTCTAAGATGTTGACAGTTGTTCAGTCATAGATAACTGACCCAAAATTTGTCCTAAAGAATCAACGGGTACTTGAAAATAAGAAGGCTCAAACGGAGCGGAAAAATGAGGACTATGCGGGTAAAGATAAAGCTCAGTTCCAAAGTGGAATGGGGTTCCAGGTGTAGAATCTTCTTCCAATTCTTCCTCTATAACAATTAAACCTAGTGGAATAACTTCACCGTCAGGTCCATAAAAGATTTCTGGTGTTGATAAAGTTGAAGTTTTAGTAGTTACTGATGTCTGAGGGGTAACCGGTTGATCATCTTCCGGTAAAGTAAGAACTTCTGAATATTCAAATTCGAAGTCCATATGTTCGGGTAAATGAACAACAGTTTTAGAAAGAGGTCCCTGAACAACTTCAGGTTTAGATGTAACTTTTGTTTGAACTGGGATAGGTTCTAGATTAACTTCTAGTTGAACTGATTTAATTTCAGAAGTACTTTCTTGTTGAGCAACTTCAAGTTGAGGATCAAATTGTTGTTGAACAATGTCGGTTACTCTTTCACTAGGATCAGTGCTAATGTCCTCAGGTAATTGTGAAACTTCTTCAAAAACAAATGTACCAGAAATGGTTGGAGTAACTGGAGTCTCAGTACTTACTAAAATAGATGATTCAGGTAATTCAGATGAAGAACTAGGAGTTCTTGATGTACTAAACTCAGTTAAGCGAGACCACTTTGTTCGAATAGGTGTCACTTTGGGTGGCAAAAGCGGTTTGCTTGTTGTTCTTCGCAAACGACGGGGTAAGTGTCCGTGTTCCTCCACGATTGCTGATTAATTTCATTATCAAAAAATAAATGAACAAAAAGGGGTATACTAGGCAAAAGGTTTACCAAGCAATTGTGAACTGCAAAATACCTCTTGGCAAACCAAAAAGTACGGGCAGACAATCTACCCGAATGTTGTGTTTGGTGTATCACAGTTTACAAGGCGGTCGACTCGGTTAATTAAGGATGGATAGAAACCTAGAGTTGTCCTCCCATATATACCCGAAGGTACATGGAGGCCTAGTCCATATAAGTGCTGTCTAATGCAAAACCGCACAGTGAGAGCATTCCCATATACTTTACGTACTGTAACACCATCATATATACCAAAAGGTACATGGATGACCTATGATCTACTCACATACGTGGAATGAGGTATCACACTCAGGATGTATTGCAGACAATTTAGCGCCAGTTGCTTTGTTTTACAATGCCAAAACACGTCTCTAGCCTAGAACCACTAAATATTCTCGTTAATGACAATGCTCCATTAGGTAAATTGATGTTAATTTTAAGTTTATCTTGCTTAGGAATTTGTCTTTCAAATTCACCACGTGATGTATTATGAAATTCCTAGGAATGCAACTATCATGATAAGCATTCTTTCCATTCAATTTAACAATGAAAATCCTAGCTACTTAGGGATAAAGCAATCACATTTTTTAGCATTCTTTCCATTCAATTTAACAATGAAAATCCTAGCTACTTAGGGATAAAGAAATCACATTTTTTTTATCAAAGAGTAAAGAGCACAATCTAAATGCAATTTCCTACACTATTCCTATGAACACACACAAACTTTTCAATGCAACATGCATGCATTTCTTTTCAATTTCCTTAATGTGAATATGAACAAAATGAAATATGCACGTACAATTAATCAATCTTTCATAAGAAAGAAGACTTTTATGAAAGTTCTAATTGGAAGGAAGAGAAGAATTTATGACACTTTCTTTTGAATGAATATTAATCAATTATATCCTAACTTTGACTATTGATCGATAATGACAAAGAACACATGAAGAAACATTAAACAATCTAATCAAGGTTGGGCTAGACTAGGAGATAAAAACTCATTTTCTGAGACATAACATTCATTGATCAATCAACAAACAATCAGACAGAGAAAATTTGGCAAAAACTCTTTCCAAAGGTGGGAAAACTGATGCTAGGAGGATCAGTGCAGCCCACAGTGGGAGACAGTGCGCTTCAGAGCACTGTCCCTAATCTAGGGGTGCTCTACAACGCACTGTGTCCCTCACAAGCTTTCGCTGGTGACAGTAAGCCATTTCAAGAGGCAATTTGACATAGGTTTGACTAATTTTTCAGTGTAAACAGCTGAATTAAAATCTATGAACACAAATAAGGTCTACAAGGATGTCTTAGGAGGTGGATAAGCTACTAGGAAAGAGGATTCTTCCCCAGTTTGGTCGCTAATTTGTTTTGGAGAATTTTGCATCTATGGATAAATACTAATTCCCTATATAAGTAGTTGTATCTATAACAACAGTTTAAAGTGTTTTAGATTTTTCCTATAAGCAATAGATAAGATGAAAAGATAAAGGTCTTACCTGTAGTTCTGCTTTCCTCTCGTCTCCCTCGTATCGATTATGTCGCTCCTTCCTGTACTTAATCCGCTTGAGAAGTACCCTGTAAACACAACAAAAGACAAAAACCGATCAAAGCCAAATCTCATAGCAGCATTATCTTCTTACAATATAACATAATCCAGCCCTTGGTCACTTAGATGAGTGGTCAATTTATAGGAAGATGGAGTTTTTGTCATTAATGGTGGTGGCATTGAATGGCCTTCCATACTTAGAATTAATTCCATGGAGGAAGGGATGAGAGGATAGGATGCACCTTAACTCATTCCTCATCCATTTTCGAGCTCATAGGAGTTGATAAGTGAGGGAACTTTTAAATGACTCCAAAACATAAGAATATTCCCCAAACCCTATATGAATTTCGCTCATTCTTGCCTAGCGCAAGTGAAAGGAAGCCTAAGTGCTCTGCAGAGCACCCTGGCAGTGGACTTAACTACTCTGCAGCGCACCTTCATAAGGTCTTACTTGCGCTGGTCCCTCTAAAGGCTATTTTTGATGTCTTCAAGTCATGAACTGTCTAGGAAGGAGGCATTCAAAAATTGTTTACAGCATGAAGCAACCGAATATAGGGTTTGATGAGGCCTAAAACACTGATCTGGATGTTGGGATTTGATGTGTCCAAATGGATCTGTAACAAAATTCATCCCACAACCTATCCTAGTCTAGCAACTTCTCCTTGGAAATGATCCCTTTGATGAAGGTCTTCCATTCCTCGGTGAACCCTTTCAAGGCAATCCTTACCATATCTCCATCTGAGATAGTCACACCGATGGCAGCAAGCTCATCTTTGACTTGAGACAATCTCATCAGATACAAGGTCACGCTTTCACCCTTTATCATCTTGGTGGATTTCAAATTATCCTCCAATACTAGTACCTGGTTTTCGTTCTTATTCTGGAACAAATTCTGAAGAGCCATCCACATATCATGTGCATTGTTCTTCTCAGACAAATGAGGTACTAAGGCATGCTTCACACCATCTAGGATGATCAATCTCTCCCTCGCATCCAAATCTTCATATATTTCCAGCTCGTTTGGGTTGGTTGGCTTCTTGATCTCTTTCTCGGTGAACTCTTAGTTCTTGTTGACCTGCAAGACCAACTTGATCCTTTCCTTCCAAGGAATATAGTTGGAAAACCCCTCCAACTTGTCATCATATCGGAGACCTGCCTGCAAATTCAACATTGTAGTGATCCCTTCACTTACAATGTGACAAACTCCCTCTCATGTTGTACTTGGATGTGCACAACTATGATTCACTGACTTCTAAAGTAGCTCAAACTTCGCTCTGATACCATCTTGAATCTCCATGATCTTGGGTCTAGGTTAGAATCTTAAAATCTATGACGCTACTAAACCAAGAATTTCAAGAAGAACTACTTTGCACAGTGGAAATATAAAGCAGGTAATAACATTTGCACAAGTGTACACAATTTTTAACAAATATTGTACAATAATGTACAACCCAATCTTCGTTATATTAAACCAAATCTGAGTAATACAACAGTCTACGGTATACAAGATACAATGACAAACTTCACTGCAGCTTCTATGTCGTATCTTGTCCTACCGTTACTTCGCTTCCATACTGCTCACTAGTTGCCCCTTAGTCCTTCAAAGGACAACACATCGAGACTCCAAGAGGGTTGCCACCTAACACTTTTGTAGGTCTCTTCTGTAGAGTGTACATAGGTTGATCCAATCTTCTCTCTGGGTAGGCCTAAATCCCAAGCTCCAAACTGCGTTCTAGTAGCATTTTCTGTCCATCAAAGAGCTACTCATAAGACTACAAACTTCACCCAATGACACAACAACCAATGTCCTTCTTGTATGTTGTTCTAGTAATCTGTACCAATGAAGACACATTATCACCTAATCTCGCCTCCAAATTGGCTCCCACAGGCTGCCCAAACAATATGATCCAAATTGGTCACTACTTGACCCAACGTTCCTGCACAAAACATTGTTGTAAATTATGTTTGACTTCGATGTTTGTGACAATCCTAGTTAGGGCACGTGCTACAACCACAACTCCACCTAACAGTCATCAAAGAAGCCCTTTAAGGGTTGTGACACACCTTAGTAGGCTCCCTCCTTTTCCACATTGCCTCCTTAAGGTGCTTGTCACCCCTTGACATCCCTAAATCAAGCGTAGCCGTGTGCTATGGCCTGCGAAATAGCCCAACAACCCTCCTCCTAGAGAAAATAACCTCGAGACATTAGCCAAACAGTCTCTAAACAACAACATATTGCTCCTCCTATACTCGGCCCAACAGAAAGCCTACTCGGCGTCTAGAACAACAAACTCAATCCTATTTTTTAGCCCAAAGACACTTTGTTGCCACTACAACTCACTCAACCTCCATAACAGAATTCAGACCCTCTTCTCCATGTTGTCTTGGCCTCTCCTTTGCTACGACTAGGGATAATTTCAAAGCTCCTTTTCCTTGGGAGGATGTTGCACAAATGGATGCTCTCAACACATCACATCACCCTCTATTTATAGCCAAAAGAAGGACTCCAACGAATAGATGAAGAGATGCATTTCTTTGACAAATTTTACTTCAAGCCTACATAACTTGAAAACCAATAATAATGTCAACTTCAAAAATTCATTTCTCCACTTCTACACCTTGTAATTCGACGATTCTTGAAGCGCTGGTTACTCCTTTCCGCCCTCTATCATCTCATGCCATCACATGTATAAATGTGTTGTCGGTGTTAGGATATTCCAACACATAGGAATAGTTAAGTTCAACTTGGTCTAGTATAGAGTTAGGTAAAGTGTGTTTCTTTACCGTTGTACATTTTGTAACTTACAATCCGACGGTCACGATATGTAGTGATCCGACGGTTCATTCTCTCCTCGGTATTACCGACACTTGATCCGTGGCTTGACACCCGATTGGTCCATGAATTCTATTTAAAGCGCATGGAGGGTCATTTGTAGGTTAACCGTGCATGAGAGAAGCTTCTGTAAATTTTCATTCTTTTATTAATAAATTGCCTGTAGTAGCCACGTTGGCGCAGGCCGTGGACTGTTTCCCTCTCTGAGGGTTTTAACCACGTCAAAATACTGGTGTATTGATCTGTGATCTGTTTGTGAGCGGTGTACTTTTGGTGTTCTGTCTGAGGAACTTACCCTGTAAATTCCT
>APFE030556112.1:0-10172 GCA_000404065.3 Pinus taeda | reverse complement strand
ACGAAATGTGGGGAATTATTCTGGGGTTTCTCGTGCTTTCATTCCTAGCACTAAAAATAAAAATAAAATAAACAAATAAATAAATTTAATAAAAAAATGAACTATTATGCAAGAGGGTGATGTTTGGCATCACTCCTCTTTGCATGTGGTTGGCTTACAGCCGCTACACAACCTATGCTCAAGCTATGTGGTGGTTTGCAAGCCATTTGTTTGGGTAGATGGGTTGTAAGGGCTTTGAGTTGGTGGGTGCCCAAGATGACCACCCATGGACGAGAGAGTCAAAAAATAGAAGTCGCAGGTATGGGTGCGCCCATGATGTGTGACAGGTGTGTGGATGTAGCAATCGGCTCCCACCCGACTCGAGTTCAGTTGAAGGTGATTCATGTTCGGTTAAAGGCGCATGGAGACAAGTTCGGTTAAAGGCTTGCAGATGACGAGTTCGGTTAAAGGCAGCAGGAGAGTTGGGAAACCAGGTAGTGCGACAGGCGAACACACGCGACAGGCGGGCACATGCGACAGGTGGGCACGTGCAACGGGCGAGGGTGCTCACCCAACTGAGCAAAGGTCGACCCATGACATGAAAGTATTGAAGGAGCATGTGTTGGATAACAAATAGGTTGGTTGGGTAGCATAGGGGTGACCCGACCCGACCCATAAGTATAACCAAAGGATGCGACCCTTCGAAAAATTCGACGAGTTGGGCAGTGTATATATACGACATGTTGCCATTCATTGGAGAGATCACCAAACAACACAAATTTGAATACTAGAAAACAAAGTGTGAGAAAGGGTGAAGAGAGCCATAGGGAAGACGAGGTAGAGGTGAGGCTTGCTACACGATCCACAAGACTGTAAGTTTTCTACAGGTAGAATTAAGGGTTCCACAGGCAGACCCTACATGGAGGCAGGTCAGGTGAACTCTGCATGATGGAAGGTCGAGTAGGCTATAGTGCGATGAGTCAACTTCCAATAGAGTGTTGCAAGGTCATTACGAGTAGGGTGCACAAGACTTCGGCTAAGGACCACTACAAGTGAACAAGTGTAGCGAGTAGGAGTTGCCGAAGGTCGCTACATAGTGTTGTAGGCATGCTGTTATAACAGTGTCGCGAGTAGATCGCTACGGGTGGGCACCACGGGTTGATCAGGCCTACGGGTAAAGGTTGTGGTTGTGTGGGCAGAGGCTGCTACAGTGCAAACAAAGGTTCATGTGAAAAATGTGACTATTGCTCGAAGTTGGTAAGTTTGGAAGTCCAATTAAGAACATTTCACAACATTATAAATTGTTGTAATTTGTAAAATTGCAGAATGTGATATAAGTGTTGGGCAGAGTTGTTCGGGAGTTGCCCCTCCCATTTTATATGTGTGTACATTGTTGTTGATGATGGTTTATTTTCACTGAGTATGAAAGATAAATTGAAGTAAATCTAATTGTTTCTGTTGCATTAAGATAGTTGGATGAGAACACTTAACGAAATAATTCTAAGTGTTGGAGGTTAGGCCCAATTCAAAAACCATAGTAGTAGTGAAACGAAAAGGTTTGTCGGTGCCGCGCCGTTCCCAAAAGTGGAATTTAAGTCACTACTAGTGTGGGGCCGTGCTAGTTGGTATTAGAGATAGTTTTCTTGAAAGAGGGCTTTACATATTATTAGTTGGCCGCAGTGCGACATAAGGAAGTTTAACAGGGGCAAAGACAACATTGCTTGAGCCAAGCTGAGCGAAATAATTTTATGGCCATGACATGTTCACAAAGGAAGTTGATGGAAGGTGTTGGAGAGGAAACACAAGTTACAAGTGAGTCTGTCATGGAGGTCGAGGAAACCTTTATGAACAAGGTGTTGGACTGGATAGATGAAGTGACTACAAAGATGGATGCACTTGAGGTTGAAAATGCCGAACTCCGGGGGAAGTTCTCTGAGCAAAGTGATAATCATGCACACCTCAAGGTTCGATATGAGTATATTGAATAGAAATATGGAGAGATCGAGAAGGAGGTCGAAGCATTGGGAACTGCCAAGAATCAAGGCATCAAAGAGATCACAAAGCTGTGGAAGAGCCTTACTGAAGCTCGAGAGGATATTGTGATTTTGAAGAAAGGATCGAGGCAAAACTTGATTGGGGGAGTTTCGCACATCAAGAGAAAAGAACCAGATTTCTACAATGGAATGAGAAGTGCAAAAACACTTGGGAATTTTCTATGGATATGGAGCAATATCTTGAATGCTTGGGGCTTACATCAGAGGAGACCAAGGTCAAGGTGTCCGCTCAATTCCTTACGAAATATGCTAAGTTATGGTGGCGGAGAGTGGATCAAGTTGCATATGTCGATGTTGAGGACATTTTGACTTGGGAAGAGTTGAAAGAGGCACTCTTGGTTCATTTCATGCCACAATATGAAACATGGGATTCCCCAACAAAGATCAAGTACATTAAGCGAACATGGATTATATAGGCATATCAGCGGGAGTTTGGATCTACCTGAGATGACAAAGAAAGATAAGGTGTTCAACTTCATTATTGGATTGAAACCTTGGGTACACGATGAGGTGAAGCGATAGAAGATCCAAACTTTTGAGGAGGCATTTGCAATAGTTGATAGGTTGGTGGACCATTATGATGAGGGGACTGATAAGAAGAAGAATAAGTTTGACAAACCAAAGGAGAAACATTCAAAGGTGGATGTTGCAAAGGTAGGTGGCAAACCAAAGGAAAATAAACCTTTGAAGTGTTGTCTATGTGAAGGTGATCATACGATCAAGAATTGTCCTTCAAGTCCGAATATTGAAGTAGTCACATAGTTGGAAGGAAAGAAGAAAGAGGAACCAACGGTTAGGATGATGCAAATATTGGGCGCTGCAGCAACAACAAAGGTTGTCCCAAAGCACAATCCTGAGAAGAAAAGGTTGGAATATGTGGATATGAATATTGGGCAGGGCACATTTCTTACCATGGTGGACAACAATGCAACTCGTAACTTCATGAGAGAGGAGGTGGCAAGGAAAGTTAGTTTGAAGTTTGTGCCAACTCAAGCTTGTCTCAAAGCAGTGAACTCTCCACCATACCAAGTTATTGGTATTACAGAGGATGTGGAGGTGAATATTGGTGAATAGATTGGAAAAGTTTACTTCATGATTGTTCAGATGAATGATTATGAAGCAATTTTGGGCATAGAATTCATGAAGCAGTATGAATCTACGATGGTGACACATTTGAAGAAGTTGTATATTTACGATGGACGCGGGGATGAACCATTGAGTGTCCCTACTATGGTTGCTATGATGGGTGAACGTAAGTTGACATTAATGGGTGTGGAATACATCAAATGAGATGAAGAAGAAGTCTATGAGAGGTTGAACCACATAGATACAAAACTTATGGAGCAGGCATAGTTCATTAGAGCATTGATTGATAATGTTCTGGATTTGACATCCAGACTAGAGGCAGTGGAGGATAACAGAGATGTGAGACTGGATACTCATCAAGAGGAAAGTCGGGAAGAATACATGCATAGGTTGGAAGAGGAGGACGTCGACACTTGGATTGAGATTTTGGAGAAGGATGATGGAAATCCTTCAACCTTCCCATCCCCACCTTCTTTCTAGACTAACATGGAGGATGGGCTCATTGTCACCTTCTCGTGGCAGTGAGACCCCCTGATATGATGAGAATACTTTGGAGGTGAGATAGATGTGATTGACAACAAGATGTGATGATAGTCACAATTATGTGAGATGCACGCATTCTTGTGGAGGAGACGTTACTGTCATATTAGCTACCCGACTAGTCACCATCATAGGGGGGATCCAACACATGATTTTCTTGGAGCGTTACGACATGATATGGGCATGGAGTAGGTCATGGGTAAGGCTATTAGGGTGCTGATACGAAGATGATAATATTGCGATGGAGGTTTGTCGAGATGGTGTTTTCAAGGATGACAAACTTTTTAGAGTGGGGGAGGATATAAGGCCCTCGAGTTGGTGAGTGCCCAAGACGACCACCCACGGGCGAGAGAGTTGAAAACCAAAGTTGCGGGTACAAGTGAACCCATGATGTGCGACGAGTGTGTAGACGTAGTGACCAAGACCCACTCGACTCGAGTTCGGTTAAAGGCTCGTGCGAACAAGTTTGGTTAAAGGTGTGTGGATGATGAGTTTGATTAAAGGTGACCAGGTAGTGCGACAAGAGGGCACCCTGCCAACTGACCAAAGGTTTACCCACGACATGAAAATATTGAAGGAGAACATGTTGTATAACAGACAGGTCAGCTGGGCAGCATAGGGGCGAGCCGACCCATAAGTATAACCAAAGGATGTGATCCTTGGAAAAATTGGAGGAGATGGACATCATATATATACGACATGTTTCCATTCGTTGGAGAGATCACCAAGCAACATGTTGATGGTGCTGGACCCACCGACATGTCAAGGGGATCTCCTCTGTAAGAAATCCCAATTAGACCTCAGACTGTTTGGTGTAGGAGTCCCAACAATGGGTTGTAAGGTAATGCCTTGACTGAAATGTCATACAGAGGCAAGTAAGATAACTCTGTCAGTAAAAAAGTGTGTCTGATGCAGAGAATCAACGAATGTGTACGAGAGGTTCCAACATTTCGAAGGGAGAGGAAGGTGAAGGTGATTTCTAGGTTGAAAGGGACCAGTCCCAACTCGGCTAGGAGCACACCACATAAAGGACATGCACAACTTTCAGTGGAGCAGTCCACTCGGATGTGGCAGTCACAACAACAAGGTAAGATAACATGAACAACACTCATGGATCAGTCCTAGACGAGTATGACAGTTGATATAGCAAGGTTCATGAGAAAGGTCTGTCTGATGTCCGATAGAGTAGTCGACATGGACGGTGATAGCATTAACAACATATGAAACACATTAACAACAAGATTCATATAATTTCATACAAATAAGTTCATATACAAGTACGTAAGTTAAACAACATATATCATTAAGGCAACTAGAACAGTCCAACTACAATAACAACATATGCATGAAAATGTGTTGGCTCTTATTATTAAAGAGGTGTAAGTCACAATCATACAATACACCATGTAAACTTGCTAGCCCCAATAGTGGAACGTTACAACCACATCTTCCTACTCCTCCAAAGAGATGTACTAGCTCCGTGCATTGGAGAAGCCAAGGGGCGTTACAATACTATCCAAGCCTTCTTCAAGATAGTCTTAGTAGAAGCTTGGCTAACCAAAAGCCTATACAATGAGTTATGAGGGACTATTTATAACAAAGGGTGGGGTGACTCTTGACATTCCCCTTTGTGACACTTCAACTACCCTCATGACTCTTCACCTACTCTATGACTGTTACATCCAACCATTGACACTTGACTTACACTTGACATGACTCAACATTACAATGCACATGTACTCATGTGAGACAACATGGCTTGAGAAAGCCTTGCAAGAAATCACTGACACTCGGTCCACTGTTGTGAGACCACCTCTTTGACATGCTTGTGATGGTGAAGGTGGTGAGTTGGTGCCAAGCTTGGTCATTCGTGATGGTGTGCATGCACCTCATGGTGACATCTTGCTGAAGCGAACTCTTGCCTTCGTTGCAACTGGTGCATTGGTTCAACCCCTTCATCCAACTCATCTGCTAACATGCGCATGGTCTTCTTGGGTATGATTGAATCGGCAACACACTGATGCATAGTGTCCATGGTGATCTTCAAGTGTGTGCTGGTGGTCATGCGCATCAAATTTTCGAAGTCCATGTTTAGCCCCAGTTGGACTTGCTTCTTGTCTTCGCCTTGGTGAGTGTGTTGAATGGGTTAGATTGCACGCGTGCGCACAATGACATGCATGCTGGTGAATCCCTTGCCCGTTATTGTTCTTGTTCCCATTGCAACTCATTCGTATGTCCGTGTAGCTTCATGTTCTTCCTGAGTTGCTACTTCAACACATGCAACTCCTTCTTTGTTCCATCTGCTGTCTTTATGTGATCTTCATGTCGCGCTGTCACTTCATAGCCGGAGTCTCAAAAGTTGCTTTCATCATCAATGGACCTGCTTGAGCTTGCAACCTTGTCCCACCTCCGTGTTGTCAACAACCCTCCTTTTGCATTCATTGCATTTGGTATGCTGTCTTTAGCTACTGTTCATGATGCTGCTCGTTGTGATGCTGCTGCTGTCATATCTTGATGTCCTCGTCTACAAACAACTTGATGTCTTCGTGGCTAGGCAAGTCTATAGACACTTGATCGACTGCATCCCCAAGTGTGCTATGAACTGTGTCTTCATCTCTACTCACTTGGAAACCATTGTACCTGTACTGCTGAGAGGCAGATGAACACCTGTGATACCTAGAGACATGGCAAAACTCATAGCAACCAATATGTCAGTCAAAAAATAGAATGAACATGAGAACTGACTTGCAACATACCTGAGTGAATGATCATGAAGGTTGCACAATTTCGGCTGGGAGGTCGGGAGGTCGACTGCCAAGACTGCACAAGGCATAGTTCGGGCTACTGAGAGATTGACTGACTTTTGGAACTGCGCAATGCACAGTCTAGTTTGGCTGCTGATTGCTGGGATTCTGCATTGTGCAATTCTAACTGGGAAGGACTGTTGGCCCAGGGACATATTTGCACAATTTCTTGAGCCAAGCAGCCACTGTGCTCCAGAAATGCGCAAAACAGTCCTAGAGGCCAATGTTGGTTAGAAATGTGCAAATCTGGAGAGGAAGGTGAGCCTTCCTTCCCCAGATTGCGCAATGCAACCTTGGTGAAGGGAGAGTCCGGGCCAAGGTTGGCCCGACTCGCCGACAGGGAAATGAAAGCAACTAAGACAGTAAATGCATGGCGACACTAAGTGATAGCAGAAGTGATTGACAGTGCATGCAAAACATGAATGAAATATTCAACAAACAGATCAACATAGATGTGGGTGATGCAGTTCACCAGTTGGCGAACGTCCATGCAAAACAATTTCATGCATGTGATAGCAGTGAGATAGAAAAAATTGAAACAACGCTAGAACAAGATAGAATACATGTAAATGACAACATGTGTTCAAAGAATTCAAGCAAACAACACTCACACAAGCGAATACACAAAAAGTAACAGAAATGCAACACAAGGCATGGGAAGCGAGCTTACCCCAAAACAGTTGAGCTAAATGTGTTGACTGCTCCTAGATGTGATGTGGGATCTCAGAGCTATAAGGTTGATGTGAGGAATGAGCTCTGCATCATCTAGTTGATGAGTTTTGATAAGATTGAGGTTATGACACGCATGCCACAAATTTAGGGGAAGCGACACTTGGAGGGAGGTTTCTAAATTGTTCCTTGCATGTAACCTCCAACTGCTAAACATAGATCACTGAAACAAGGGATGCCTTTGCATGCTGCCTTGGGAGAAACAACCCATGCATGCAAGTCTCTTTTGCTCAGTCCCGGAGGGAACCGGTCAACTCAGCTGCACAAGCAAGAGACTACTTGACTGTTGGAGAAAAATGCACATTTCTGGCTGGGAGTTGGGCTGGCTGCCTAAGAGATTTGTGCAATTTCTGGAATGAGCAGCTGACTGCTGCCCAGATTTGCGCAAATTCTGGGCTGAACAACCTGCTGCTGGGAAAATTTTTGCAAATCCTACTAGGAGGGTTGACTGGTAGGATTGCGCAATCCGGGAGCCCAACAGGCTGTCAGAGAGGATTGCGCAATTCCTGGAGGGAAGGCTAGTTGCCCTCCAGAAATGCACAATTTTCAAGGGGAAGCTTTTCAGCCTGCAGTTGGACCAAGTCTGGGTGAGCAGCCTGTGAGGGGAATGGATCAAGCTGTGACCGACAGGCTACCTTTGTGCAAGAAAGACACTGAAACTTGTGAACTTGATGAAGTAAGGCAAGTTGTTGTGAAGGTGTGAAGGGAGGCTCCAAAACGAGGCCAAGGAAAATTTTTGGAGGGTGGTTGTAGCTGCTACAACACAACATGAATTTTAAGATTACAGAACGAAGTGCAAGCAAGGGTGAAGCAAAGCGCAGGGAAGATGAGGCAGAGGTGAGGCTCACTACACGAGCCACAAGAATGTAAGTTTTCCGCAGGTAGAATTCGGGGTTCCATAGGAAGGCCCTGCACAAAGATAGGTCGAGTGAAATCTGCTTGACAGAAGGTCAGGTAGGCCGTAGTGTGGCAAGTCGACTTCCAGCAAAGTGTCGCACGCTCATAACAGGTTGGTTGCACATGACTTCGGGTGAGGGCCAATACATGTGAATGGGTGTCGTGGGTAGGAGTTGTTGTAGGTCGCTACATGGTGCTGTAGGTGGGCTGTTATAATAGTACCAAGGGTAGACCGCTATGGGTGGGCACCACAGGTTGGGCAGAGCCATGGGTAAAGGTTGTGGCAGTGCGTGCAAAGGCCGCTATAATGCAGATAGAGATTCGGGTGAACGATGTGACTATTGCACGAAGTTGGTAAGTCAGGCAAGCCAGTGAAGAAGGCTGCACAACATTATAAATTGTTGTAATTTGTAAAATTGCAAAATTTGATATATGTGTTGGGCATACTTGTTCGGGAGTTGCCCCTCCCATTTTATATATGTGTATACTGTTGTTAATGATGATTTATTTCCACTTCGCATAGAAGATAAATTGAAGTAAAGTTAATTGTTTTCGCTGCATTAACATAATTGGATGAGAACACTTAACGAAATAATTCTAAGTGTTGGAGGTTAGGCATAATCTGAGAACCATGGTATGGTGAAAGGAAAAGGTTGGTCAGTGTCGCACCATGCACACAAGTGGAATTCAAATCATCACTAGTGTGGCGTGGTGACAGGGGTGATGTTAAGCATCATCCTCCCCATAATTGTTCACTCATTTGATTTATTTATTTTATAACTTATATACATATATTATATATATTATGTTGGCAAATGATTTACACTACATCAACAAAGATTGCATACATAGAGTACAAACATATAAGCATAGAGAGTGATGACTTGAGGGCACCATAGAAGGATGCATAGGGTAATCTGCGCTTGGAAGGGGAAACCAGATGCACTACCCAAGATAAAGTAGATTGAATTAGTTCATTGCGAACTAATTTAAAGTTGTAGAAATATCGAGTGAAGTTCATTGAAAAGTTTTTCAAGAATGATAGTTCTTTAAAAAATAAGAGATATTTTTAAAATATTGAAGTATTTTATTAGTTTTTTTTTGGTTATTTTTTCATTTTTAAGGATTAATGTTTCCTCTATTTAATGTTTTTGAAAAAATAACATTTTTTTTTAAAGAATAGAAAGTTTTGTTGTTTTTGTTTTGGTTTTAAAAAATTATTATTTTAAAAAATTTTCCCATTAAAAAATTCAATTATTATTTTCAAATGAAAGTATTTAAAAAAATAATAATGTTCCATTTCATGGGGAAAGTTATTTAAAAAAAGAAAATTACTAATTAAAACATGAAAGATATGGAAGTATTAGATTTATTGTTGAGTTTTTTGTTTTTTGTTTTAATGATGGTATTAATTTTTAACTCCAAAAATAAGATAAAGTAAAATAAAAGTTAGATAAATTTAAAAAACACATTTAAAAAAGGAAAAAAGAAAAAAAGAAAGAAATGTAAACAAACTTTGGATATTGATTTTTAGTGTTTTTTCTAGTCATGATTTTTGGTCTTTAATATCATGGTTTAAAATGGTTTGAAATTTAACCATTAGAAAAGGGGTGATGTTGCATCACCATTTTTGCATTAAACATGTTTTTTTGTGTCTTTCATAGTCATGATATTTGGTCTTTAATTCCATGAAAAATGTTTGAATCGTAACCCTAAAACATGAAGAGGTGAGGTTGCATTATCACTTTTACATTTCAATGTGGTTTTTCATGTATTTCATAATCATGATATTTGGTTTTTAATTTCTTGGTTGTTTTTTTTTGGAATTTTAACCCTGAAATGTAAAAAGGGTGATGTTGCATCACCACTTTTAAAAAACAACATGAAAAACATGATTTGAAGCAACTTAAAAAAAGAAGAAGAGAACTTAGAAAAGTTCTTGTTAAGTTAGTAACTTTCCTTATATTCGGGATGAAATTATGGTAATTGTGAAAAAAATGAAGATTAACGAGTGGGAGGAGAGCAAAATCCTGTGAAACCCTAGTTTGCAACCACAACTTCCTTTGTTGCTGCAAAGTGCAAA